>CM024587.1:4652123-4799863 GCA_014182565.1 Eucalyptus marginata
GAAATTGTTAAATTTAAAACTAAATTGATATTTATACAATAAATTTAAGATTGATCGGATGATTTTTCCAATACAATAATTGGTTTAAAATAATGAAAAAAATTCACGAGTATGACATCCAAGGCATTTAGTACGATGCATGTGATCGTGCCTACCCATACATGCCTTGTTCCCACTTGCCTATCTTTGAAGCATGAGCATTGCAAAAATTATGCCGTGCCTCAGATTTTTAATTGAAAAAAAAAAAAAAAAAAAAAAGAGGTCATCAATGGCTTGGTTGGAAAATCATTTGGAGGTAACCTCGTAAGGAAATTCGTTCTGAATCTAGATATCATTTATCATTCATTGTTGGGTATGGAAGAACGGTAGTGACAACATAAAAAAATTGTAATGAGTAACTTGGGTCCTGACATACTTAACTGAAAATATAATATGAATAATATACAAAAAAAAAAAAAAAATTGTCCCACAATTATCACACACATAATTTATGACACGCAAAAACACCTAGAGCGAAGTCTTATATTTCTTTCTTGCAAGGATGAGCCAGGTCTTTCTTTTTATCATTAGTTTGGAGCCCTCAAACTTTGAAAGAACCTAATCTTTCATGGATGACTGCAATAGCTCATCATCTTTATGTTCTTGCAAAAGCATCTATCTATTGAACGTCTCTCAAATAGTTCCCCACTATTAAACCTTACTATTTCCTACACGATAGCCTCGACAACTAAACGCCGATTTCTGATAATTGTTTTCGTCGAAGACAAGAATCACGGCATTCCTTGTCAATTTTTGCGTGGGCTGCACAGAACTTGAATAAGAGTGAAAAAATGGAACGTACCGACTGGGTTAGTGGTACTGGTTGATGGGGGCTATTTAAGGCTCCTTCCTTTTTTACTTTTGAACAGCTGGAGGCAACTAGCGTGTTTCACATTGACACCAAAAAAGGTCCGTGGCTTCGCAGAGTCGGAAAGAAGAGCGGTAGGGACGGATGAGGAAAGTGACAAATGTCCACGATTCATGAGATAAAAAAAGGCCGATTTTTGCATTTGCAAAATACAATGATAGAAAAAGCCACCCGACCGATGCAATGTAGGGTGTAACTACATGTCGCGACGCATTGCTTAGTAACCGTGAATGAACGGGTTCTAGTTGTTCTTCATTCAAATCTAATTGAGATAGGACATCACTATTGACTTGTAATATGCGATGGTCCCAACCACACATCCCCTTCCCGCGTAAAGTTAAACGCGTCCTTCCCATTCACACCTCATCTCTACATCCTTCCCTTTCCTCTTATTTTCCTCTCTCTCTCTTTTCAATTTTCTTCTTGCCATAGTGCTTTCGCACCAAAACACAACCTATTTATTTCTTCAAGAAAATATACAATTACTCTTTCTCTCGAGAGGAATAGAAGGTTCTTTTGGTATGAAAGAAAGGATATTTATCAAAAATAAATTAAAGGAAAAGGAAGGAGAAAAGGGGGCGTCGCGCTTCATGCGGCAATCGCCGAGGCCTTCGCAGTGTCTCGATCTTGACCAAAAGTCTGCACTACTTGCCATATCTTGATGATGCAGGCACCACGTCATTTTCGATAATAATTTTTTCCCATGTTCAGTGGTAGTTAACTTATAGCTCCATGAGGGAAATGTGTAGCCATATTATCCTGAAAAAAAATTCATTGAAGTCCACAATATTGAAAGACAAAATCCTTGACTTTAGGAACCTTAGCTTTAGCTTCGCGTGCGACTTCAAGAGCTATATTCTCCCAAATAGTTCCCTACCGTTAGACTTACAATAGACGTTGATTTGGCGATCCAATGATGCCCTTGCTGCACGGAAGTTCAATCGAGAGGAAATAAGGCTTTGCGAACGAAACTTCGCACGGACGTTCCTTGGAACGTATTGATTACGTCGGTGCTTTAAAGTTCTTTCCTTTTTCTTTTGGACTGGCAGCCAGTGCGTTTCACATGGACAACGAAAAGGAAGAGGGTCATGATGGTTTGGGAGACTCAGAAAGAAGAATGGTAGGGCTGGTTGAGAAAAATAAACTGGTGAATACTTTCTAATAATGTGAGGGCGGTTGTTGTCTCAAAACTGATAGTGCTAATGTCATTTGGGCCAAAAATCAAATAAAAGTAAGTAAGAACATGAGCGTCTGACAGTTATGTTTATTATCTTTTGTCGTTTGGCGAACTTCTTAAGTTAATTAAAAGTAAATTTTGTTGATGTGCTTGCAAAAGAGAGAGCATAATTTCTTGGAAATATGAATTAAGCTTATAAAATGAAATATGTTTTATATATAGATCTAAAATAGATACGGTGGATATATCTTTTTAGAAAAATGTAAAAGTGGTTCTCTAGAACACTTTCAATGGATAATTGACAGTTGACATTTTTCATGAGGGATGTCTATCTTAACTTGTTCTTAAACAATTTTCCTTTTATTTTTTCACTTTACGAAATATTTTTTGGTTTTAATTCAAGGATTGTATAATTACTTTCAATATTACGGAAATCTCTTATTCTAATTTCTTGAATAATTAATTCTTGTGATCACGGTTATATAATTATAATGGCAACACGGCTAATATGCTCTTTTCTTTCATTTTTTTTTATATAATAGGGGTGGTTGTTAAGGCCATTAGGAAGCAGAAGTCCAGGGCGAGGGGCGAGGAGCGAGGAGTGAGGACCACAAGAATTGCTTTTAGTCAATTAACAATTAAATTTTTTAGTCAAAATTCGAACGCGTCTCTGGATCCCTATATAAACACATGAAATATATGAAACGACAAACCTCCTTCGGCTTCCTGCCTCGCCTCTTGCTTTCCCTTTTTACTCTTTTTACCAGCTCGAGTACGCTTCCCAACTGAAACCCCTGCAGCCGAACGGAGGCATCTTGCTGGTTGACAAGCAAACCACTGTACTCACCCCCTTCTTCCATCACCTCAAAAACCATCCACAACAGTCGAGTCTTAGAGAGAGAGAGAGAGAGAGAGAGAGAGAGCTGCAATGGGAAATCATTCCTCAAAGCAACAGTCGAGTCTCAGCGAGAGCAAATCGCCTCCTCTTCTTCCCTCTTCGGACTCTTTAGAGAAGATCGATGTGCCATCGGCGCCCGGAGCGAATTCTGACCCACCTATTGCATCCACCTCCGAGGATGGAAACAAAAAAAATTACTATGTATTCTTGAGCTTTCGAGGGCCTGATACTCGCAAAGGCTTTGTCGATCACCTCTATCAAAGACTCAAAGGTGTGGGCCTGCCGTTCCATCCAAACTTCGTGTTCAGAGATGATGAGGACCTCACCTTTGGCGAGAAAATTGGCAAAAATCTCATCAGTGCAATCGAGTGCTCTAAGGTTTCAATCCCAGTCATCTCGGAAAATTATGCTGCTAGCAAATGGTGCCTCCGCGAGCTCATCCATATAATGAAGTGCAAGGAAAGCAGAGGACAAATAGTCTTGCCCGTGCTTTACAAGGTGAAAACCGAAGATGTGAAACATATGCAGGGGAAATTTGGAGAGGCCTTCGAATCCAGTATGGGTCGTTTTGATGAGGAGGTCAAGCAACAGGGGCCGCTAGCTCTTAAAAAAGCAATTGATCTTAGAGTATTCGAATCAGATAAATTTGCTGATGGGTACTTTGTTTACCTTCTTTTAACAGATCCTTGTTGGAAGAAGAACTTTTCTATTTATCATCCTTAATCCATGTTTTGTGGAGCCATTAATAAGTTCTTATGTGTTGTGTTGTTTGACAGGCATGAAGGGGAGTTGGTAAATGAACTCGTAGAAATAATATGGTGTAAGCAGCAACATGATTTTCAACCACATCTTCCCGTAAACTTGATTGCAATCGAGGATCGTGTGGCTGAGGTTATGGCAATGGTGGACATTGCTTACCCGGACACTCGAATTATTGGGATTTGGGGGATGGGCGGCATCGGTAAGACAACTCTAGCTATGATCATCTATAAAAAGCTTTTTGACAAGTTTCAGTGCCGCAGCTCTCTCCAGGATATTAGAGAAGAAATTAATCGCAAGGGTGTCGAGCATGTCCAATCTCTACTCATTTCAGAGATAACAAAAAGCCCTCTCCATAGTTTGCATAAGTCTGATATAGGGATTGCAATGATTCGATTAAGTTGTGAAAAAAAGAAAGTACTTATTCTTCTTGACGATGTGGGTAATCAAGACCACCTCGATAAATTGATTGGAGGTTGTAATTTCGGGTTAGGAAGTCGAATCATTATTACATGTCGAGATAAGGCCCTTGAAGCCTGAATTTAAAAGGTATGAACTCAAAGTTCTGAATCCCAACGACTCTATGATTCTATTTAATAGGTGTGCATTTGAAGGGGAACAATGTCCCATAGGACTCACAGATCTTTCTCGTGATATTGTTGCCACCATGGGAGGGCTTCCCTTAGCCCTCAAGGTTATAGGTTCACTTCTCAAAGGAGAAAAAGATCAAATGATATGGGAAGAGAGGCTGGAGAAATTGAGGAAGGTACCCGATGAGGATGTACAAGAAAAGTTGAGGATAAGTTATGATACATTAGGTCATTCAGAGAAAGAGATGTTTCTAGACATTGCATGTTTTTTTATTGGAACTGACAAAATAATTGCCACCTACTTTTGGGCGGACCTCAAATTCTTCCCAATAACCGGATTGCAAACATTGATTAACCATTCATTAATAAAAATTGATGATAGGAATGAGTTGACAATGCATGATCAACTAAGAGATTTAGGCAGGGCTCTCACCTGTCCAGCAGAGAAGAAGCCTTGGGAATGGAACAGACTATGGGATGAGAAAGTCATGAGAGTTCTACAACGCAAGGTAACAATGATGTCTACTTTTGGCCTCTCACATGTTCTCCAATGGTAGTCCCTTAAATTATTATCGTTATCGTTCTTTTGCTCTGGCTCATTGACCATTCTCAACATGTTGTTAGCATTTTCTTCGTAAAAACTACATCCAATTTTTGCCTTTTGTTCATAAAAATTTGCACTCGTGACTACGAGGCTCAGAAAACATTCACATCTCTTTTTAGCATATATGTTACTGCTTCTTACCATATTTACTTGTTGAAGCACACAGGTTCAAAAATTTACTTTATGCCACTTATATATCCGGCTCTAAAATGTATATAAGTCCTTACAAATTTAACAAAAATTTACTGTCAATCATTTCTTTTTCATTTTATTCCCAAAATTTTGGGAATATATTTTTCATTTTGATGTGAAGATAAATATTGGGTTGATAAATGTTTATTAAGAGTATATAAAGTAAATGTTCAAATTTTTTTTTTGTTAACTTAAATGGATCTGCTTAATTCATGGATCACATATTTTCCACATTTTTCAGTCTTGAAATGTACTTTTGTATGATATGTGTGATAGTATCCTTCTCAAGAATCTAATGCATTATCCCATCTTTAATTTTCAACCGTGAATATGTGTAATTTGCTCAAGCACAGGTTCTATTTTATGGCAGCAAAAAGAAAGATTTTAGTTCAATTATTTGCACCTCATAATTATGCTATCAACTTTAGATTTTGTTCAATTTTGAAGTAATAAGATCTTATGCAGTGATTTTATTTGTACTAAGAATTTTTACCATTTGTTTTCTAGGATTTGCTATGCATGTTCACAATTTAAATCCAGTATGATAATGTCAATGCATAAATGCATGTACTTAACAAAAAGAAAATTGAAAATTTAGTCTAAATTGTATGACTTAGTGAATGTCATTAACAAAATTGAAGAAACACCTTGAAATATATCAATTTTTAGAATAATCTGGAAATGCATAATTAGGTTTGTTGATTACCTGAAACAACACTACATAATTTGATGACTCTTTACTCGATAATTATTAGAAAATCATTACTTATCTTGTCAGTTAAAGCACTAGTAAAATTTTAAAAAAGATTAAATTCAAATTTTCAGTTGTGGATTTAGCTTTTCTTTTAGTGTCACTTTTAGTTAAATTAACAAATTACATAAATTAATGATGGAAGATTGTTCAAGATACATTAATTTATAAAGGAAGTGGGCATAGTTGAGGACTTTTTAGTTTTGTTATGAGCTCTACATGTGTATCATGGAACAATCATGTTCGTTGATATGAAAGATGAGAACTCAAAAGATTCTGATACGTGATACAAAAACATGAAGCTATTCTACCCAATATTCATAATGATATCCTAGTGTTCATACTGGTGCTATGCATGGATCTAGTCATAGGTATTTTGGGCACATAATTCAACATTGTGCAAAACTAAGGAACAGTAAATTACAACAAAAGAAACTAAGTATTAATTGACATATGATTTTGTACATATTCTTACAAAGTAATTTTCAACCAAAAATTGAAAAGCAAGATCGAATTCAAGAAAATAAATGATTGTAGGAAATAAGTAACGGAATAGTAAAATGTGAGAAATAGTATTCTCCTCAATGTATCTACCTTTGGTGTAATACAATATCCACCTCTATTCTGTAATGAGTGAGCCTTTCCTGGTAGGGATTAGTTGAGCCTTAACGCACCCACGCAAACAAAGAGGAGACAAAAATGTATCGATAGATATTAGTAGAGAAAAAATAGATAATCTATCAAATAAGATAACTGGAGGAGCAAGAAATAACTGATGGAATGCAAAAAGAGGAAAATGATAATAATCACTATCCTTTATTTACTAAATTCATATATTTTTATATGAATGGGTGAATGCAAAAATGCACCAACAAATTCTTAAGATTAGATCGAATTTTATGACTGAATGGGGCAAATTCAACAATGACTAATTGAGTAGTGCGCTCATTTTAGAGGAAAACTATCCAATCAATCCCAAATCTACCATATGGATGTCAATTCAGTGATAAACTTACCAATTTAGCCCTAAATCTTGGCATGAAATTCCAATATAGTCATTCCGATTAATTTTTGTTGCAAATCATTGACATTGAGGCCCAATCATTTTCAGTTATCCTACACGGCACATCATCACTTCAACAATTTCATACGAAAATTGATCGAGAGGACTACATTGAAATTTCACGCGAAGGTCTAAAACTAAATCAACAAAATTGATAAGTTTAGGATTTATTGGTATTTCTCCCTCATCTAAGGATTAGTTGTTAAGAGCTTTAAGCTTGAATATCCAAAAATGAAAACCTAAGTTCAATAGACCAAATTCTTGTTTTCATCTAGCCATATGCCAAAACCAAAAATATTTTGTGAATGGGAAGGAAATGAGTTGCCATGCTTTATGAAACCAAAAATATTTTATGAACGGGAAGCGGATGAGTTATCATCCTTTATGAATGCTTAAGTCCGATTAGGTAAATTTTCGTTTTTGAAATGTGTTGTCAAAGGGACACCATATTTGGTCAATCATTAATACTACGTATGTTACAAAATTTAATTTCAAAATTTTTCAAGAAATCTAGACTAATTTCATATAGGAATTTCACATAAAACATTAAAACTTGGGGCATACGAGTGAAGATCGACGTATTATATGCTCATGTAATTGTACAAGACCACTTATGTTTCTTTTTCCCTATAAGTGTAGACAAAATGCATCGGCCATAGTAACATGCAGAGTATACTAACAGAATGTGGTTGGTGGTTGGATGATATTTACAATTCTCATTTTATTTTATTTTTTGTAGGAGGAAAATGAAAATATTGAGGCATTATATTTGGACGAAAGGGGCTCCAAAGTGTTTGTGGCGCAAGAGAGCTTCAAAAAATTTCCTAACTTGAAGTTCCTTCATGTGAAGGACGTGGATTTTGATGGAGATTTCGAAGGATCACTCACTGAATTAAGATGGTTAGAGTGGAAAGGATGTCGTGACTCTTTTGAGGTGACCGACTTTCGTTTGGAGAAATTAGTCATACTTGATTTATCATGTGATCATTCTTATCGTATTGGAAACAATATTAGTGAAAATTGGAGAGGATGGAGTTCAATTAAGGTAAAGATGAAAAAGGTTTTTTCTTTTTGTTGCATTTGATGATAAATCATTATATTTCTAACTGCTAATCTTGGAACATGTTTCTTTCTTGTAGATGGAGAATTTGAAAGTTCTCAATCTTTCGCGGTGCACAGGACTAAAGAGCACCCCTAATCTCTCTGTGTTTAAAAATTTAGAGATGCTGATCCTCGAAGACTGTAAGTGTTTGGAGGAAATTGACCCTTCCATTAGAGATGTCAAGCGCCTCGTTTCCTTGAACTTGAGTTATTGTAAGAGACTTAAGAAATTACCTGAAGAATTGGACAAACTAGAAAGTTTGGAGAAACTTGTCGTAGACTGCACTTCGATAAAAGAAATCCTCCATGTATAGGATCTCTGAAGCAGCTGAAGACGTTTAGTGCCCGTGGGTTTTCGCCACTTATTGAAGTTCGCGTGTCATTGGGGGATTACGACAAGTTGCCACCGATCCCTCCTTCAATTGGGAAGTTGGGAGAGTTGGTTGTGCTGGTGTTGATAAGTGCATGGATTACGGGATTGCCCGAATCTATCGGGGAATTAAACAAATTGAAAATTCTGTGGCTTCATCGTAGCAATATAAAAAGGTTACCGAGCTCTATTGGAAAATTGCAAAACCTCGAAGAGCTGCATGCCTCCCATTGCTATAACCTTAAAGGACAAATCCATGTCCATGAAGGAGGATTGTCTTCTCTAAAGATCCTTGATTTATGCAAAACAAATATTTCTGGCTTGCCGGAAAACTTAGATCAGCTTTCTTCTCTCGAGTGCCTCAATTTAAGGGGCTGTTATGAGCTTGAGTCACTCCCAAAACCTCCTTGTAGCTTATCATCCCTGAGGCTCAGCTGTCGGAGCAATGAGCTGCCATCGCTCTCTCACCTCAAACATCTACAGGTGCTCTTTATTGAAAAATGCATGTCTCTTCAAAGCATCCCAGAGCTTCCCTCCTGCATACAGAGACTTAGCGTTTGGTTATGTCCCAAATTGGAAAGGTTGCCAAATCTTTCCAATTTGGAATTTTTGTCGGAATTACGGCTTGAGGTTTGCTATAGGCTGAAGAAATTGGATGGACTGGAAGCTTTAAAATCCCTAAGACAATTGAACCTATCCACACACCCAGAGACCTGCGGCTACTACGGCGTTGATGCAGAGGATGCAAAGGTAGATAATCTCCATGCGATACCAGGCCTTGAAAAATTGAGATCCCTCGAAGTGGTGGATATCTCTTGGCGCAAGCACATTCAAGTATTGGACCTTTCAAAGTCGAAGCATCTGAAGCGATTGATTGTTTGCAAATGCAAAAGCTTAGTTGAAATTCGCTGCCCCAGTAAATTCCTGAAGTACTTTGTAAGTTATGGGTGCGAGTCACTCAAGAAATTACCAGACTTTTTACCACACAGAAGGGAAGATTGCTGAGGTTTGCAGGAGTATAGTCGGATTTTCATGAGGAAGCCAACGAGGTTGCGGAAGACGTGGTGCGATTCTGGGCATTGGGGTAAGAAGCAGAGGAGGGTGGAAATCGAGCACAGAGAGAAGGGGAAGAGATTGAGGGGTCCAGCATCATCTGGTGGTATGTTTCTGTCCTACTTCCGGTGGATGACGATGGGACTGACTGATTCGAAAGTGAGATTCATGCTCACATTCTCTGCTAGCTGAGAACTGGAATTCGACTTCTATCCTCACCGAGTCATCGATTGCTTTAACCCTTGTGCTCCAGCTTGAATGGAAGGATCTTCATGTTGGGTCTTCATTGCTTCTAGTTGCCATATCTTCAAACTCCAGGTGATGGGACCCCTTTTTAACATTAATCCATTATTGTCGCTGATTGATCCGTTTATTCATTGGTTGAAATTTGCTGCCTCTAGTAAATTCCTGGAGACCTTTATAGGTCTGGGTGCAAGTTACTCGAGAAATTACCAGACTTTATTGTTGAGGTAAGCAACAGCAAGAAGCTGACTGAGGTTTGCTGGCTATCGTCAGATTTAACGTTTGATAGTACTAGATACAATTTGATGCGAGCAACACCAAAAAGATTGACTTGGTAACCCTGCTCTGCTTTACAAGATTATGTAGAATATTCAGATTCTATGGAGGAGGAGGATCGTGAACATTATTCAGATTCTATGGAGGAGGATTATGAAGAATATTCAGATTCTATGGAGGATGACTAAGATCTGTTTCTGGAGATCACTGAAGTCATTCACTAAACAAAAAATATAGCAAGTATAGTGTCGTTTTTCTGTGGAGATAACCTGCTTTCATTAGTAATTTCAGTTTGGATGGGGCTTTTCTTTGACACATTATAATTTTCTTGTTTTAATTCCAGCAATTGGAGGAAATTTTTTGAGCAAAGTAATTGTAATGCTTCAATTTTATCTGGCTCGTGATCATGATATGAATACAAAAGGTCAGAATGCCTCCAAAAGGATATCGTCAAATAACAGGAGATTCTTCATTCTTGACATGGTATCGATCTGTGTTTGTTTAAATAAAGTAATACTTCTCTCCAACTTCTATGAAGTAGAGAAATTCACTATCTGATGGATTCTGGAAACTGCTCACGCATATGTGATCTTGATTGCATTTTATTAATCCGTTATTTTGTCATGGATGTAGGTAGTGAAGGTGCCATAAACATGTTATGCATTTTCTCAAAGCTAGGGCACTAATGTCAAGATGATTAATCTCCATGGATCTGTATCAAACTTTGCTCGTTGCTTAACATGCCAATGTGAAGATTGCTCTCTTGGAAGGCAGATACATGGCCTTGATCAGGCTAAAAGTATTATCGTCAACGGTCAAAACCAATACATGAAGCCACTCTTTCGTTGTTTTTCTTCACGCTTTCAATTATCATCTTGCGATTTGCACCTTAACATCACTCGCCATTTATAACTTTAGTATGGTCATTGTTTGGTGATGACAATGTCTCCACCCTAGAGGCTTTAAAAGAACAGAGGATTTCCACTGTATTGTGGATAACAGTGTGAGATCCAAAACAAAAGTATGGAGGAAGCCCTTAAATCAACCTTTTTGCTTTCATGTTTTTGGGATAAATATGACAAGTAATCAATGGGTGGCTAGAAAGGTGATTTGCTCAAGTCCTTTAATGTTTGAGAGGTGATCTAGATCTCTAATTGCCATATTTTCTTGATCCACAGCTCAAATCCGAATGTTTTGCTACAACTGCCACTGAACAGAATTGGAAAGTCACCTTTGCAATAATTGAGGTTTTAGCCAGAAATGTACACTATTTTTAGCTTGGCTAATGGCGGGGACAAAAAATCTGCGGAGCTCGAGTACACACCCTACTGTTTATGGCTCTGAAAAGAAGTGGGAGGAGCTGTGCATGTGCATTTTAATTCTGTGGAGAGCTTAAATGGTACTGCATCAAAAGCAAGCATTTCCAACTACAACTGTAATCTCAACAATAAGAATAACTCATTAGCAATTTTAGGAGTGCAAATTGACTTGGAAGATACTAGTCATGCTCTTTTATCATCATTTGCACAATAGTTAATGTGTGTCTCTGAATCCTGATGAGAGAAATCATGTTTGTTTCTTTTCACCTACACAGAGAATACCAGAATGATGATGAACACATATACCCCATGTAGAATTATGAAAAATATTTGCATGACAACAGCACGACAGAGATCGGATTCTGGAGAGCATTTGTGTTTTCTGGTAAATGTAAATATAGCAGTTGAGAGTACCTACTTCACGTTAGTATTTTCAGTTTGGCATGGGGCTTTTCGTGTCGATGTCTTATTGTTTTCCTCCTATTTCAAGGACTCTTGGGGAAACTGGTCGACAACGTGAATGTGATGCTTCAGCATCATCTGGCTTGTGATCTTGATGGGAAAGAAAATAGATAAGAATGCCTTTGGAGTACATGACATTGCATGTCATTATACGTCATTAGTCACAGATTAAGACTCTTCATCCTTGACATGACAAGAATATGTTCTTATGCAAACAGAGTATTACATTTTTCCAAGTTCTATTAAAGTTGGTTTCCTTGAGCATAGGATATTTATTATATGATTTTTTTCATTCATTCATGCATAATAAAACAGTGCTTCATTCACTGTTAGCAAAAGTTCAACCCAAAAGCTTAAAGTATTAGTTAGAGGTAGACTACATGTATATAACCCCTATTGACGCCCTTTACTCAACCCATGTGGAATAACACTTCTAAGGATTGATTGATCATAGCAACTGCTCATGTTTATGTGGTTTCAATTGCATTTTTAGTAGCTTATGTCCACTTATTCTGTCATAGATTAATAAGTCAATGGAGGCATCATCACAAGATTATTACTTTTCGGACACCAATGTTGAGATGATGAATATCCAAGGATCTATATTCCACTTTGTTTGTCAATTGAAGTGCTAATACGTAGATTGTTCAATCTGATGCTGGAGTTATGGCCTTGATTCTGTCAAAAGTAATATCCTGTACGGTGGAAATCTGGTAGGAGTCATTTTGTGCTCTTTCTTATTCTTCATCGTGCCTGTATCCTTCTCCTTTGTTCATACCATCAATATCTTTACATATTGAATTTGCATCCTTCTATTCGTTCTTCATTTTGTGATGACAATTTCTCATGCTCCTGATTTCTTTAAATGACCAGGAGCTTCGCTGTAATTTCAGCAATGGTGTGAGATCCAAATGAAATATCTGGGATATGGATGCAAGAGGGACGCTCTTTAAGCCGATTGCATTGTGTCATGCTTTATGAATGGGAGCTGTTCGTCATAGTAATGAAAACAGGTGCTCAACTTCATTGTTGGGATGTCTGAGAACTAATCTGGATCCAGGAATGCCCATCTTTTCTTGAAGACGTTTGAGAACTGATCTGGATCCATGAATGCCCATCTTTTCTTGAACTATTACTTAATCAGATCGGAATACTTTGTTACAAATGCCACCATAGCAGAACAGAATTGGAAGTTTGACCTACTAAGTACGACAGGATTGTGGAAATGACCAACTACAGTACTAGCTAGAAATGTCTACTATTTCGATTGTAATGATACTTAGGCCTATTTGTTTGTGTTCCTCGTTTCTGTTTATGAACAGATTTTTTTTTTTTGTTCGAGGAACAAAAAAAACAAAAACGCGTTTGTTTGCGTTTTGTTTCCAAATTGTTTTTGTTTAACAAAAAAAAAAGTAAACAATAAACAAAAAAAAAGTTGTTTCTTTTTGGAACAAAAAAAAAAAAAAAGAACTTTTTCTCTCTCCTCTTTTCTTTTCTTTTTTTTTTTCTTTTCTTCTTTTTTGCTTTGGCCGGGCCGCCGGCTCGGCCATGGCCGACGAGGGTCGGCGGCCTCGCCCAGCCACGACGAGGATCGCGGCCCCCGGCCGGGCGGAGCCTCGCGCGGTGGTTGGGCGAGGCCGAGCCTCACGCCGGCGGCGACGCCGGCCGCCGAGCCACCGCAAGTCGCGTAGCTCCGGCAATGGCTTGGCGAGGCCGAGCCTCACCGGTGGTTGGGCGAGCTCGGCCTCGCCGGGATCTACGCGAGCCCGAGCTCGCCTAGCCAAGGCGAGGCCACCGGCCCTCGTCGGCCGGTCGCAGCCATGGCCGAGGCCGGCGACCGGCCATAAGGAAGAAAAGAAAAAAAAAAAAAAAAAAAAAAAAAAAAATTAAAAGAAACAAAAAAAGAACATAAATTTACCAAACATTTTTCATTCTTTTTTATTCCGAACAGTTTTTACCAAACGCGTTCTTTTGTCAAAAATCGCTTAGGAACAAAAATAGTTTTTCTATTTCGTTCTTCTGAACAAAAAAAGAATGTAAAACACAAACGAACGCACCCTTAGTGACTTGTCTTTCTTTCTTTCCTTTTTTCCTTGAAGGATGCTAATTTTCCTCAAAACTTTGGTTATGTTACTTACAAATTTTTCTAAATATCATGATTTTGGCTCTTAAATTGTACTTTATGATATTTATAAACATGCATGTAAAGATTGCAATTAATCTCGTGTAACTAAGACTAACAATACCTACTGGTTAATAGTTTTCCCATAAGATCCTAATCCTCCTTGATCAGCCACATGTGCCCAACGATACCTATGATTAGCACCTCCTCATTCTTAAGCACAATAATCCTTTTTCTTCTGCCGATCATTGCCATGTACATAAGAAGTAAGTATTTTCAGTGTAAATATTCAGGGAAAATTACGTAAAAAAACGTTAAAGAAAACGAAAGAGGGAGTAGAAAGCGGCATTGGAAGCTACTCTTTCCTTATATACGGTCAATAAACTACCAACCTACTCATTTTTATGGGTCTTGCGTGCTCTGCTCTGACGTCCAAAAACTCAATAGATGCAGGGCAAGGCAGAGAGATTTGCAGAGCACACCACTTGGAGATAACCGCTTCAGGATCGAAGCTATCTTGTTGGAGTAGCTGAGACTTTCAAGAAAATGGCTTTAACCCATTGAGAATTAAGCTTTGTAATTGTCGTAGTGGATTTGTTTGCTCGGAAATTGACCTGCAGGACACGGACATTGCTATCCAAATGACAACTTATCAAGTGCTCGAAGAGTTTTGAACATCTTATCTTAACAATAAGTACACATTGGGCGCTCAACTTTGTTGAGGAGAGAGATGTCATTACTATAGTCATGACCCTATAAAAATCTCACATGGCACTTTCCTCAAATAGATCGTGCGATGGAGCTCGAGATGAATAACCCCGCTTGATGCCCGAACCTTGCAACGAATCCTACATCATCAATAAATTGCGTGATATGACTGATACGTGAAAGTACTCTCGGGCACGATACAGGGGTATTTTCCCAGAAAAATAGTTAAAATGGATAGAAAGCAGAGGGTGAGTTGGGCAACGCTCTCACCCATGGGCTGAAAAGGTTTCGCAAATGGCTTAACTTATAGTTAAATGAAGCATTGTGATTGAGCAATGAGCATTGCACATTATAAAATGAGGTCGTTAATGATTTCGTTGGAGTTAAATTTGTTTGAAAAGTATATCACTTATAATTCATTGTTGCTAAGTATAGAAGCATGGAGATGGGGACTTGAGAAAATTATAGTAGGCGATTTGGGACATACATATATGAAAAGTGAGGTACAAATATAACACGTTAATAAAATATTTGTCACACAAACTATTGCACACATTATTGTACTTTTGTCTTTGAGGCTGGTCGTGGAAGTTGACCAGATGCTTCAGGGGGCTATCGAGCTTTGGATCAACGGGACAGGCAATAATAACTTTACAAGGAAAAGTAGAAGAATATAGCAACGTTTTAATAAATCAGTACATCACTGATATTTTTAAACTTCTATAAGTATGGTTACTAAAATACAAACCTTAAAATGATTTTTACCAACGTCCCCATAATTTAGTTAATGATCAATTTTTGTCAAATTTATAGGTGTAACAATGTTAATGAAACTAGTAAGTTACGAACTTCTTTCGTTACGAGATTTATTTCCGTAAACTGAAAATTTTCCATTAGCAACATAGCAGGAGGAGTTTTAATATTCAATCATTGAATAAAAAGATGGATTATTAGTTTAAAAAAGGTACAAAATGATGGATTGAAAACCTTAGTCTTATGGAGCAAACATATTTTCAGTAAAACAAAAGATATATATTTTCTTTTACATTGAAACTTTATGGACCGAGTTTTTGCTAGTTCTTTTCTTTAATTTGTATATTTTATTTTGGGTCTGTAATTCTTAATATCCAAATTTTCAAATTTTCTGATGAAAGAGGGGAGGAAAAGGTCGATAAATTTTTACTTTCCCTTTTACATAAAATTATTAGGTCAACTTTTATCACATTCAGTGACAACACAACAAGGTATTATTTTCATTCTCTTACGTGATTCAAGGAACGAGGAAGCTGATCCAGGATTCTGACATGATGCTTCAAAGAAATCATTCTATTGATAACACCAACAGTGATCAGAATGCCTTCTAAGCACATCAAATCTCATGAGCCATCAAGTAAAATTGTTCATCCTGGATAAGCTATCAATGACTATCACAAGTAAATCTGAGTTATGATTGTCTCGAAGTAATACTTTTGAAGAATGATTTGCTTGCTTGAAATCCATTTGGTTTTGTTTATTCCCTTATGCAAAAATTTTCCATTTCATATTATCCATGAGCATGCTCAGCTTGCATAATAATTGCTTCAAATAAGCCATATGTACTCTTTAGGAATTCCCTTAAGATACAGTTATCTCCGTCCCTCAACAATTCTTTTCATGTTAAATCATCAGCATGGTTCTATACACTGCTATATTTCTTCACAAGATGCATTGGCCATTTTGGATTCCTTGATCAGATTAACGTGTCAAATTTGACCAATGGCTGAAAATCAATCAAGTTCATCCTGTCAGAAAAATTATCTTCAAGTTCATCCTGTCTGGAAAAATTATCTTCTGTTCTGATGTTATATCATTCAGGCATTAGAATTTTTATGCCAAGCAAGGTGTTGATGCTCGTTCTGAACTTCGAAATGGCAAGATATACTATATCATGCAAACTAAAATAAAAGGAGCGATGGCATTTTGATCTGGGATTTATAAACTAAAGAGAACCACATGTGCAGGTGGTTCTGATGTGAGATTACGAATGAAGTGACCGTGTAAAGTGGACTATTTGTTTTGTCACCGGAATAAAGGCAGAACTGGGCGCTATTCTTGCTTTGTGAGAGTGGTGGTGTAAGACCGCTATGAAAGATGACGATGTCTCACTGGCACCTCGCGGCATGATTTGGTGCTAATAAATTTAGGGGATAACAACTTGGTCTCATGATGTAGCCCTGATCTGCAGGGGCTGTTAATGCCTTTCTGAGTGAGTCTTTCAGTTTTTGAGTGGCTATTTGAATTGATGCAGTTCATGAAGGTTGCAATTTGTAATTATTGTTCTTGACAGTTCTAGCAATTTGAGACTCTGGAACTCTGGAACTCTGGAACTGTATCCATCCAACTGCTGATTTGTTGAAGGAATGACACTTGACAGCAATGTCCTCATGAACTTGAGAAAAATATCAATCATGATTATGTGATTCCTAACACCGAAGATTGAATATCCTAACATCCAAAACAGGGGTGCATACACGGAGTTTCACGATTTGGCATTATCTAAGTTAGTGAAAATTTAACAATTTTCACTCAAAATTCGTTTTAGAGAGAACGTATTTTGATAACTAGGACAGTTGCTGACTTGATGCCAAAAAGCTCTTTGTCGATAATTTAAATGTCTTTTTTGGTTGCCCTTACAGTAAAATCAAATTTGTTCACCCTGATCGTGAGATTGTTAGCATTAGGTAATTAAGTACCCAAGTACAGAGTACTACGTTCGATCCGCATTATATGGCATTCTAAATTAGCTAGGCCGATCTTGGGTTTTGAACTCACTCCATGGCCACTGCAGCTTCTGGTTTCTGCAATTAAAATTGAACTCCATAGTCAGTGTCCATTACTCTTCCAATTCTACAGGAAAGGATAAAAGAGGCACTTTACAGTTTTCTCTTTACTTTTTCCCATTTGTTGAAATAGAACAAGAACAGACACGGACAAACAGCTAGAAGAAAAAAAAAAGATTCAAAGAAGAAAGGGATGATCATAAAGTGAATGAAGGGATCCGAGTTGATATATCCATTGAACGTGGGCAGAGATTCAGGGCTTGTGGAGGTATCTCCCGGCAAGCAAAGCAGCTTCAATGACAACAGAGAGGACGTCGATGACATCCTCAACTTGGCATTTGCTTCCTGTAAACGTTCGGCCTCCCAAGTTCTTGAAGTTGGTCATGCAGTTCAGTAAGTTTTGGCTGCACTCCTGGCTCAAATAGTCATCTGCATAACACCCCGCCAGGTCTCAGTGTCACAACTCCATATATCTAAATGGACGACATGACCTGCTCTATGAGTGAAAGAGCAAATTGAACAATCACACAATATGATGTCGTCGCCATCACATCCAAACGCAACATTTGACGAGCCAAAGTATATGTGGAAGTTATTGTCCCGGATCGGCCCATGAGAAAGAGAAAATCTAGACATAGCACTTTCTTCTTTTTTTTTATTTATAAAAGCAAATGTTGATGTTATTGCCAACGTGAGTGCGTCTCCTCCCCCAGATCTCATAACAGTGATTAAAGTTGGCTCATGAATGAAGAGATAATTTAGTGACATTGTGGAAGAACAGAGCCCTCGCGGGCACATTAATCTTACTCATGTCTCTTTTAGTCCCTTACACCATTTTCTCTATTTCCACTCCGTAATATACTTTTTCACAAACGTGAGTCCATGCACGTATAGACAAGTAAAACTATTGTTCACCAATGAAAATGCTTCCGTATCATCCTCATAAGATTATGTCCATGCAAGTGCGCAGGCGAATGACTAGTTATATCAATCGATCGAATGAAGAAAAGTTGAAAATATCGATGTCGAAACTCACTGTTTTTGGCTTGAACGCAGGCGTCGTGCTTCATGCAGCAAGCGTCGAGACCATCGCAGGGTCTCTCCCCGGGACATCCACTGTACAGAAGCCCACAATACTTGCCATATCTCAGAAATGGAGGCACTGTGTCATTTTCAATTATAATTTCTCTTCAGGTCAACGCTAAGTAATCAACCAAAAAAAAAAGCTGCAAATTAATCGACAATCCTTCTTCACATTATGCACAAAAAAAAGTGGTCCTTTTTTTTTTACACCAGAGAAGCGCAAGCATCAGTAGATACCTGAGCAGAACTCGGACTCGCATTTTCTGCTACAGTCTTTGCCCTGCGAAAATTATCCATTCACGTAAACCAATGCGGGTTTCCTCCTCTTTACTTCTCTTTCGATAGCTTCAAATCAGGGTAATTAGAAAGATTTGAACTCACGACGGAAATCGCAGCGTCTGCGGCCTGAACGCCGACATTGAGGGCACGGGCTGGGACGCCAGAAAAGCAGAGGACAAACAGGGGAATAAGAGCTATGACAAGAGCTAACTTCGATGGCTGCGGGCAAACCATCGTCATGGCCGGCCTGAGAGAAGCGCTGAAACCGGGGAGCTTCGTTTTTGCTTCGAGGCACTGATTCACAAAGGAGAGAGAGAGAGAGAGAGAGAGAGGGATAGAGAGAGCACAGTGAAGAAAGGGAGAGCTGAATTTCTTTTGTCGTGTTTCGGCTCGTGACGTTCTTTTGGAGCCTTGTTCACACTTGTAAGCCGAGCTGGCTGTATAATATTTACGTTAGAAGCACGGTCACGAGTCTGCCGTCGGCGGTTGCTCTACCGGAAACCTGTTGTTGCCGGTCTTGGGTTCTTCGCTCCCGAGCGATTGGATTTTGAGCTCGAAAAAGCAAGAACAATGAAATTGCAAATTTAAAGAAAAAGAATAAAAAAGAGAGACTCCGGTGGCCACGGATCGGAGAGGGGATGAGGCAGAGATGTTGCGCTACCTTTGCCGCCCTAGGTGACGGTGGCAATGCTGCCTTCCCTCTCGCTCTTCATCTCGCTTTTGATGACCTCAATCCAGGAGTGAGTAAAAGAAACAGCCCGAATCAAATCGAACCGATCAATTATAGGTGATTTCTCGCAGCACCGCTCCGGTTCTCGAGACATCAATCTGGTTCCTGGTTCCATGCAATTGAAACCAATGAGTTTCGATTACGTAGAACCATTCATCCGAATCAAATGGATTTTTTTTTTTTTAAATATGTGAAAAATCTCTAATATTTTCACGGTTCCTTTCTATAGTCTTTCCCAAATTTCAATCAAAACCCTAGTCACTCTTACTCATGCCTCCTCCTCTGCCAATCTCCTCAGCCCCGCTCAATGAATCTATCGCGTTGCCCTGCTCCGACAAGGAATTGTTGGCTTCCGTCGCTAATTGAACACACCGTGGCTACCTTCGTTCCTTCTTCCCCAATTGAACCCCGAAATAGAGAGAGGGAGGCTCAAGAGACGGAGCTGAGACCGAGTTTCAGCTTTCGGGAGCTTAAACCAAGTTTCAGCTTTGGGAGAGATAGAGCTGAGACCAAGAGCTACATGGAAGGGACGGACAGCGAGCTCAGAGCGGAGAGAGCATGGGAATGCAATCGTGCAGAAGTGGTGCTCCCAATGCAATCCAGTTTCAAAATTAGATGGGCTGATTCCCGGCCAGAAATTGGGAACTTTTCTCTTTAGTCCAGTTCTCGATTTCTGGGTGGGGGTCGAACTACCAGAATAACTTATCACCCCTGTCTCAATCGCATGACTACCTGTGAATTTTTCATTCGATTATGAAAAAAACTACATGTGAATTTTTATGTCGAGACATTTGCATATTGTGGAAGCTTCATGTATTTTGAATTGAAAAGGTTGAAACGCCTAAATTGTAAAACTTAATTAAATAATAAAACAAAAAAGTAAGAACCATTTCAAACGCTTCCTAGTTTCATAATTCAAATTTAGAGAACAGGAAGCTAGCAAGTTCCCGGTCAAAACATGTGATTACAAAGGCCACGTGTTCCTCAATCATGGAGAGCCCACATAAGCGAGTGTAAAATTTGATTTTGACTAGCATTCCTCGTGTAGATATATCTCATCTAGGTATGGATATGAATGGAACATGTAGGGTTAGGCGGTCGGTCTCATCTCGTGAACGTGACTTTTGAACCCACGCAATACCCAAAACCAGAGGTTACAGAGTATATCCGATTCGCTTCGTAGATTCTTCAGCAAACCCATTTTTTTAATGCCTCTGAATTCCCTGTTGGTGACCGACGTGATGTTAGAAATCGCAGATCATTTTTCAAACTTCTAGACTTGGTCCTTTTGAATTAGAGGAAGTTCGATTTCTTTCCTCGGTTTATGGACAATCCAAGACCGGCAGATAGGCAATGAAGAAAGATCAGCTGATTGGCCAAGATGAAGGCATTTCGAGCCGTGTTTTGTGAAGGGTTGGAAACTTTGCTCTTGTAGGGAAGAAAGATGACGAGAGGAGAGTAAAAGCTGGCGAGGTGGACGTGTCGAGGTGCGCTAAAACTGGCCCGGACGCCTCATGACTGCAGCATGATTGAGTTATAATCACTATGGCGCGATACCGAGTTGATCTCACGATGCAGATGTTCACTGTAGTCTGTTCTATTGGATCGCAGATCGTCATTGTAGCCAATAGCTACCAGCTAATGTGCTCGGTCGAGTTCTTTAATAATGGATTTTAGTTCGAGGGCAGCATCGCGGAAAGCTGATTTATAAGAGATGTTACTGCCTTTTAGTGTGGTTCTGTTCTTGAAGCAGCTATTTTGCATTGTTCACCTTATTCCGACATGTCACAGCTTGAGACTGTGGATGTCTATAAATCTGATTCCCGATTTGTCGAGGCATTGCAAGCAAAATAGTTAAGTTAGATCAACCATGATTGCAATTTTTCCTCCTCCTGAAGATTGAGAATCTCAATCGCCTAGGCGCGTTTTAAGCATTTGCATAACATCAACTGATCATTATCCAATAATCTTCATTCCCAATCATCAGACAATGCCTGCAGCTACTGCTAATCCCGAAACGACCCAACTTCTCTTGTTGTTACTTAAAGTAGATGTTAACAGCCTTTCGAGTTCAAAAGTTAAGATCCATATATTGTGGAACGGATCAAATGACTCGCTGCAGCAAAAAGAGCTGAGCAATGGATTTATCTGTATCTATCCTGGACCCGGTGTATCATCGCAGATGTACACATGTTCAAAATTATTTCAATGAATGAAAAATTGCAATGCCATTTTTGGTGAGAACCAATCTGACAAGTTAGCTAATACGAATCCCAGGAATACCTACAAGTAAGAAGCCACGAACAAATTAGTCGAGGAAAACAGTGCTCGAAACTTGTAGAGCCGGTGATTTTCTGTCACGTACCTGGACCGAGCCTAGAATGTAAATCAGCGAAAACCGCCGACCGTGTATTAGCATGTCTTCCACCATGGCCACGGGTATCGTGAGGGAGGCTCCTAGCGACGCCACGAGAGGAGTGGTCCAAACAACACCGAGCGCCCTGTTTGTAATTTACAAGTCTTATTAATCAGATTCAAGAAGGTAGGAGCCGTCATTTCATCAAGGTTTAGCCTCTGAACTGACCAGAAATAATCGGAGAGGAAACTTCCGGCGAAGCAGTTGGCGAGAACAACTCCCCCCACGGCCGCAGACTGAGGAAACGCAAATTTGGGTTCTATGTCTAAAGCAGTGAGAGGCCAAACTGAAAAAATCCAAGCATTAAAAATTAGTTAAGACACCATTGTTTGAAGAACAGAAAAGTACTTGGTTTTATTGCCACCAATCATTAAATGAATCAGGACACCATCATGCGAAGAACTTATACTAATGAGGAAGTTGAAATTAGGGGATTGCTCTTACCAAGCCACCAAAGTGCAAGAAGCGAGAATAGTCCGATCCAACCGAATAACTTTTGCATGTCCACCCTTTCTCCTTCTTCTCCAGCGTACTTCTTGAGAAGCACTGAAATTTTTCATATAATATCGTTAGCTGCTACGTCTCTGTTGAAAATTTCAACCGAAAGAGAATTTATTTTGAAGAAAAAGAGAATGCTGTACCAGCAAATAGTCCATCAGTTGCAGCCGAGAGAATCGCAAAAAGATTTCCTAGAAGAGAGTAGGTTCTGTTGTTGAAAGAACACATTGAACACAAAAAGAAGACTTAATTAGTTGCTGGTAAGTAATTTCAGTCAATACGCCTAATAAAGTATGAATTAAATGAGCGGAACCCAAGAGCGAACTAAATAGGCGGATAATAACAGGGAAGGATTTACACATTTATTTTGTTATTACATCAGCTTGATTTGAGTTCCTAAAGAACTATCTCACGAGAATGTTGGATCTCTAATAGGAAACGAGCAGAAAGAAAACAAAATTATGAAGTCAAAATGAATCTGGAAAACAAAGACTACATACACAGCTGTGTTGGATTGTGATTGATTGGTACTTGAAGTCTTCCCTAGTGTAGTCATGGCAACTCCGGCTATACTGATAAAGACTGAGATTACTTTTACTACGCTTATGGAGTCCTGTCCTAGAAATGCACCAATCAGAAGGGTGAAAAGTCCTGATGTCGAGAACAATATCGTGGTGCTGGCAACGCTCGTTCGCGCAAGTGCAGCATTCATGCAATACTGCAAACAATAATAACACGCTTCAATACTAGGCTGTATCTAAAGAAAGTGCAATTTCCTCTTGGTATTCAACATAATTACTCATTAAGACTCTCTTGGTCTTTAGACCATGCAGGTCATAAAAAAGATCATAGTAAGAACAGACATTGCAATCAACTGATTCCAGTAAAGGATAATAGATGAGTGCCAACTTTATGCAAAATTATATTGAGAAAAGACATGATTTTATAATAATAAATTAGTACTTCTCTTGCAAGCTCCTATAATGAACTTATACCAACTTTTTTTTTTTATCGATCCTATCCTACTCCTACTATAACTCTTACTCTCAGACTTTTGCCCTGCCTCTTTACAGGGCGTGGGAGTCGAACCTCACACTTGAAATTAAATTGTCCCTTCGAAAAAGTGGGATTCGAACCCTCACCTCCTCGTTCCCCTATTGGAAGGGTGGCCAACAGTGGTTATACTTATACCAACTTGAGAAGCTATGAAAATCACATGCTTTGTATCAGAAAATAAATGATCAGTCACTTAAAAGTAAATTCCCAGTAAAGAATGTTAACGATAAAAACAAAATGGTCTCTTACCTCAGACGCGAACCAGATAGGCGCAAGGATGCAGGCGACTTTGAGGATTTGCTTGCCGTTCAACTTCTCCTCTTGCTCCACAATGACATCATCTTTTGCTTCTGGAACATAGGCCTTTCCCTCTTCAAGTAAATGAAGTTCTTTTCCTGTTGAATCTACCACGGTCAACTTTTCTTGATTTTCCATTTCAATATTACTCTGCTTGTCATTATTTTTGCTAGGAGAATCTGGACCTGCAGAGATTGCATCGACTATCTCTGCACTGTCGCCACTTTCGCTGGTGCGGGATCTTAGGGACTTCAGTAACCAGTCCTTGAAGAATGCTATGGGAAGATAGAACGCCAAGAGCGAAATCCCGAGAAAGGTCACTGCGAATGGCTGATCATAGTCCTCGAAAACACCCTGTTGCAAATTTATATGTTATGCTGGTAAGAGTTACTGCGATGGAGGAACTGATGTTCTTCATATTCAAAAAAATTTTCTCCACAGGGAAAGAAAATTAAATTACTGCCTAATAGGATCAGCAATTGAAGCAAGATAAAATAGGGACGCACGGTTCACCGACTACACAATGTAAATTATTAGGATCGCCAAATAAAACTCTGAAAACAACGTCAGGGTGTGTCACTTATTTAGGCTCTGATCAATAACTCACTTATTAAATGGAAAGCACATGATGAAACCTGCGCAAGTATAACGAACCTCGCATGCTGAGTTGGCTCTATTTAGATGTATATTCTCATATTAAGGGATGCTTAGCAACGTTAATTAGCTTATTATAAAATGATTAAGCATCATGAGGTGTATTTACTCCCATGTGGAAAGATACGGACACGGAAGATTATCTGATCAACTTTAGTCTTTCCCAGAACTTCTAAACCATTGGGTAAGCTCCAGGATTTACACATTTGCAAGATCAAGATGCATTTTGATTCTTGACCAGATTAGCATAACTCACCACTTCATCATAATGATTGAGCATGGTTTGCTGATTTTTTATTTCTTAGTGCTGCTTCTGTGTAATCCCACTCAACCCACAGATTCACATCCTTTGATTGGAGGATTATGTGTGAGACAAAAACATAATCAAAAAGTTCAGCCGCACTCAGAAAAAGAAAGCTCCCCATAACTCAAGAAAGATTGAAGCCATATCTTCTACTTCCTCCTCTTCTTCTTCTTCATTTTCATTTAGAAGAAAATATAAAAGGCATGCAATAATGAATTTCGCACAAACAGAGAGAGAGAGAGAGAGAGAGAGAGAGAGAGAGAGAGAGACTAACCTGAGTGACTTCTGCAGAAGTGACCCACAGGATCACAACGGTGATAATGAGAATCAACCCACCTTTGTATCTCCAACTCATCTTGTCAATTTTCACAGA
The DNA here is from genome assembly GCA_014182565.1 of Eucalyptus marginata. NCBI lineage: Eukaryota > Viridiplantae > Streptophyta > Magnoliopsida > Myrtales > Myrtaceae > Eucalyptus > Eucalyptus marginata. Next base: position 4,677,228 of record CM024587.1, read on the forward strand.
AATGAGCTCACAAGCAAAGAAGAACAACGAAGACAGAACCTTGCCCAAAGAAAACGAAACGTTTAAGAGCAGAAAGAGAGAGAGCGAAGTGCTGGTTCGTCTTGATGTGGTGACGGTGAAGTGCTGGTGTGTGTTGATGTGGTGACGGTGGAGGGAGGAGAGATATCGCTGAGGTTGCATGGGATGGGTACTTATAGAAGAAGAAGATTAGATCCCATGCATGAACCACCGAATTAGAAATAAGCAATTATTATTATTATTATAGGTAGTATAGAACACCTTGTGGATGAATTAGATAGTTTCAGTTGTCTACTTCCACCGACTGAGAGTCAACCGCGTCCTCTCCCCCTTCCTCCGAGTTGCCACAGCGTGTCCACGCTCGGGCCCGCACCGGGATCCCAACTCTTACCTGTCTCCTGTCTTGCTGTGAGACGAAGCAATTGACCCGATTGAATAAAATGACTGAGACTTTGTGGGTTAATTTTACAGCTTAATTAATTGCGGGGGCTGCTATTCGTTTCCTTCTTTACATACCCTCTTGAGGTCGGGGTATGACTAGGTGCTTAGTACCAGAATCTCGGTATAAGCTTGAATATTTCGATTTTTCAATTAGTGAAAACAATTATCAAAACTCGAAACGTGCATAGTTATTTGATCCTTAAAAGATATTAGTTATGTATAAGTGCCATCCACGATGTAAAGTACTGCTTATCCAGCTTGACATCACCAATTTTTCTAATAATAAAGATGACAAGTTGCGAAAGCATGTTTAATTTGATCGAGTAATTAGTTGTTGTAATTCTCCGTTTGCTCTTTAGATTTGTCCATAAATCCCTGTTCTTCTACTTGGTAATTACGATGTTACCCAATGTCATCATATTGAAAAGTTACCTTAAAGTTAAAGCATTGTTACCGTGGAATGGTGGATACAAAAACTGCCAAGCTTTCAAAAGGAATGACATCCTTCCTGACGACGATCGGCCCATGGTTTGCATCAAATATAAAAACTGCCAAGGCTATTTCTTTCTTTCTTTTGGTTCACTAGAGGTGTAAACGGATGGACAAATTCCAATTCATTTTTGCCTTTGACTTCTCGGGAGTCCTCCCAGAAAACTTTCCCCTTAAATGAAAACTCACTTTCATATTTCTAGCGAGATCTAGGTCCTTCTCATTTGGTGGAGCAATGCATATGTATCATATCCTCTTTTTAAGGATAAACTTTCCAGAAAGCACACATTTTTCATGTAATGACTTAACTCTGTTTGATGTAAGCCAAATTTTAAATCGAGTACTTGATATAATTACAAGATGATGACCATTTGAGATATATGTTAACTTACGTATCGCCTGATAGGACTCCTCTCACTCGATGTAAAATTTTGAAATGATAGAAACCCCTCCATATTTGAAAGCTCATATCCTCGTAAATTTTAACCCTTGTCCCTCAAAGATATATTTCTTTTCTCTTTACATTGTCCGAACTATTTTTCCATGATGATCCCTCCTCACCTTCATTGAATCAGATACGAGCTTAGTCCATCCACGAACCACACAACCAAAGCTAAAGGAGGTCCTATTTTGATACCATTTGTGATGATCCCGACTCATTTTTCACACGGTCCATTTCCAAAAAGGATTGCCGACGTAGAGTCCCACCAGCAGGTGGACATTCTAGTTTCACTCCTACTAGCAAATGTCATTTAATTTCGTGGCGGCTCCGGACGAGTCATTGTATATTGTTCTTTTTTTTCTTTTTCTGTTTTTCCATGGAAGGCAAAAAAAGGGAGAGAAAACCAAAAGAACAACAAGTATAGGAAACCCCACCAGCTGAGGGGCCCAACCTGTGACCTCCACAAGAATCTGAAAATTGTAGGACTTTAGGACTTTCCTTGCTCCTACGAGAATATCAAAGCATTTCTAGGCTGCTGTGGCTCGGACAGCACCACCCCGAGTCAACAAAAACAGTTGTGAACCGATTCAGTAGCGGTAGTACGAGTTTCGGCTCCTCCCCTATGTCATTGCATTCGTCAGGAGTCAACACGTAGTCGTACATCTTCTTTCACACTGCATCTTCAAAGGGAAATCGGCAAAGTTTAATAATCGAGCACTCACCCGTTTTTATCTGATCGTCCTTTGTTTATCGTTGTCTAGGGTTTCCTTTTGCATTGTTTTCTCCCCTTCACATTGACCTAATCGTGAAAGTTGAGTGATGCCCATCATCTTCATTTGGCCCACCAGTTTCTTTCGCGGATATTCTATGTATTTCTGTCACTGTGTTTAATGGGAAGCAATCTACTATCAGATTTTCGTCACAAATTCCGGCCGAGTAATAATTATTTAACCAAACCAAAATAACAAAAAAAGACAAAAAGAAATCGATCTTAATAAGACCCTTTTTTTGTCTTCGAAGGGGTAAGTTTACTTCTTCTATTTTTGGCCAGACGGCGACGTGTATAATGGATGCGGCGTGCTTGACATTACAGATCAGTGTGATCATGCCAACCCCACATGCTAAACCATGACAAAAAAAAAGGGAATTCATTAAGCAGACCTGGAGAATTAGATGCCCGCATAATTCTTTGTGTCTTGGCAAACGTACAAGTTTTGGTAAACTAATACCAGGAATTTGCTCAATAATCAAGTGTTTGAATAAGAGTCCTAAACGTAAAGAACGCGGCTAATCTTGACCTTAGTACTTAATCATTTTCCCTAATGTCTTCTTTCTAAAGTTGTCTATAAGTCTTGTCGGATCATGTGCGGAGAGGTAGGCTGGATGACAAGTAATACCTCAGATTGGATCGAGTACCGGTACTGGCCAACCCACCTTGGGTACCTCAGCATCAGCATCAGCAGAAGAAAAGCACAAGAGAGAAGAAGGTGATAATTTTGTTAGGTCCATTGAATCCAAATATTTTGTAGTAGCTGCCAGTAAAACCCAAACCCTAAAGCCAACTACTAGTAAATCTAATAATAATAGGCAAGATCGGTCACTTTCGACACATTGTACATTGCCATATCATATGTGCGTGTCCACTCAACTTACGAAACAAAATGGAATGCATATTTATTACATTATTCGTGGTAAAATCACTACCGGCAACAAATTTTTCTGCAGCAAGATTAACTCTTTTTTTTTTTTTTTTTTTTTGGTAATGTTAAGAATTATATAAGCTTTAACCAACTATACACAAGATCTGGTTCCAAAAAATTTCACTCATAGTGACAACAAGTCAGAACGAGTGGAAGGGAGCCGAAGTAAAAGAAGGGCAGCCACAAAGAAGTAACAACCAAAACAAGAGAACCAACCTAAACAACAGGCAGAAAGAAGAACAGACAGACCGCCACAAAGAGAGATCCATCACAGCGCCGTAGAAAAGCAGCTAGCCAAGCGACAGAGCCAACCAGCAACACAGCCCGCCAAACCCGAGGCCACGAACAACGCAGCAAAAACGAATTAGCAGCAAAACACCATAAGGTAGCAAACCAAGGCATCATCAAACCCGAAGCCCGAAAGAAAGAAACCGCAACCTCACAGCAACCAAAGCAATGATGTTAGTCGGCACTAATTAGGGGGAGCAGGACCGCCAAAGAAAATGGATGGGTCAAAACCCCAACTACGCTGGAGTTGCCACATTTCTTGAGTTATCTGCCATGTTGAAAGAAGATATGTTTTGAAGATATGAAATCGGATTGAAGATTTGTAATTGATTTAGATTGTATTTATTTTAGGACTAGGAATATTTTCTGGATAGAAATATTTTCTTTACTTCTTTATTGATTCTTCTTGTACAAATATACATTGGTGTAAAAGGTACAATTCAATGAAACAGAAACACAATTCCTATATTTCTACTTGAGTTTCTGTCATGGTATCAGAGCATTTCTTGATCTTGACATTGCTTCCGCACTAGAGTCAACTTCTGTTGCTGCAACCCTTCGCAGAACATATCAGTCTTCCTTGTATCTTGTTGCTGCAAATTCTGCAGAACAGAACAGCATCTAGCAGGAAATTCTTCATCCAGCTTTCGAAAATTAATCTGCAAGACAGAATTATTGCAGAATTCTTAGGAAATTGTCACCATGGCAAATCCACAACCACTTACCTCAGCATCCGATGATCAGTCTGCAGGAGAAACGATGCCGTCACCTCCTCAGATCCATGAATCCTCGGCGATGATCACTGTATCTCAGGAACAAATTCAGCCATCAAACCTACCTCAACATGTGCAGTGGGGAGCTGTTCCGGCTCAGTTTAATATGGGGCAGCCCTATTCAGGGCCGCCTTACCAATGGGTACCGTATCCTTGGTACTATGGGGCAAACCCAAATACATCATTGCCGGGTTATCGAGATGGTGTGCGAACTGATGGAGGCCTACCAACCAGCAACGGGGCAGGCACAACCATCAATCCACGGATAGGCGGGTCGACCGAACCGGGTATGGGAACAAATCCCTACCCGGGTCCGTTTCATTCCAATGCGGATCGCAACCGGATCGGCGGATCGGGTTTGGGAAATCCCTACCCAAATCCGCCGCCGGGTTTCTTCCATACCGGATCTTTGTCGCCAAAGTGGTCGGATCGAAGCCCGGCGACCCTCTTTTCACAACTAATGCCGACGGTCCGTAATCAAGCTTATCGCTAAAACAAGTTAACCGGATCGGAAAATTACTCAAATTGGTCACGCGAGTTTCGGCGCGCACTGGTAACGAAAGATAAAGAGGGATTTATTGACGGAACGGTTCCGGTTCCATCCGACGAGCGAATGGCACGACTCTGGAAGAAATGCAATCAATTGGTCCAAACATGGATCGGAAATTGCATCGCTTCCGAGGTCGCGGCCGGTCTTCCCCCGACGGAGGACTCGAAACGGATGTGGGAAAATATCAAAGAGATGTTTGGAAAATTAGATCAAGTGAAAATTTTCTCTTTGACGCAACAGATCTCAGATTTAAAACAGGGAAATATGACTGTTGTTGCGATTTTTAACAAAATTTCAGGTCTGTGGAATGAATTGGAGGCAGCCGAGGAGAAATACGAGTGGCCAGAACCCATTTTACAGCAATACAAACAGATGCGGGACAGAGAGAAAGCAATACGTTTTCTCCTCATATTAAACGAAACCTACCTTTCGTTTCGGTCACAGATTTTGACCATGGAGCCGATGCCGACCCTTGGCCACATCTATCAGCTTCTGTTCAAGAAGAAAGCCAGTAGAGAGCAGTTGATTACGGCAAAAATGGCGAGAGCGTGGCTCTGGCGGCGAAGAGATTCTCTCGCCCGCTACAGAGGGCCACGGGAGGGAGAGAGACTCTCGAAACCAATCTAGGGTTTCGAGAGGAAAACCCTAGGGGGTATCGCTCAACAATGAGCGGCGAGGAAAACCCTAGGGGGTATCGCTCAACAACGAACGGCAAGGATCTTTTTGATCAATCGAACGGCTCTCGATCGTTCCTTGGAGGCGCTGGATCCGACGGTTCTGGAAGTAAAGGGCTGATGGAATCAAACGACCCACATAATTCCAATGCATATGGGCCAGACGGCCCACACGGACGATATCCGATATACTTTGAAGGGCCGCGACTTGCAAATTCTGACGAGCCGTATGGGGCGACGATGGCCCATGCCATGAATAGGCCCAATTACTTCATAAAAAATAATCAAAAGGGAAGGGGTAAGTTGTACTGTGATTATTGTAAACGCCCACATCACACGGTTGAAAATTGCTGGAAGCTTCATGGTAAACCTGGAGAAAAAGAGAAAGGGAAATTTTCAACTGTTTTACAGGTATTGAGAAAATCAGCAAACAAATCAATTTCTCATGGGGAATATCAGGAGCTGATGGAAGCTTTAAAAAGGTTGGATGCTTCTGACAAGACAGGGAGTTTCACAGGTATTTCTTATTGTCTGATGAACTCAATTACAAAGAATACCTGGATTATTGATACTGGAGCTAGTGATCATATTGTCTGCAATCAGAAATTCTTTTCCAATGTTAAGAAATTATCCTTTCCTATATCGGTACAGCTTCCGAATGGAAACACCACACATGTTGATATGACCGGGACCGTGAATCTTAGCCCACTCATCAGTCTCAAAAATGTCCTTTATGTTCCTAGTTTCCAATTTAATCTCATATCAGTCTCTCGAGCCTGTGAAGAAAATTCTTGTCATGCCTTGTTTGACTCTGATAAATGTCTATTTCAGGCCCTTTCGACTGGCAATCTGATGGGCTTGGGTAGAATCTATCAAGGATTGTATTTTTGGATCGATCTTCCAAGCAATTCTGTCCCTTCTGTTGCTTTCAATAAATCAATGTGTAATGTTGCTAGCAATAAAAATTCCCTTTATCATCAAAGATTGGGTCACACTGCCTCTTTCCCTTATCCTCAGTGTCCTATTTGTCCTTTGGCAAAACAAACTCGATCCTCTTTTCCAACTAGTAACACTCGTGTTGTTAGCATTTTTTCTTTAATTCATGCTGATGTATGGGGACCATATCATACCATAAATCATGACGGTTCACGGTTCTTTCTCACAATTGTGGATGATTTCTCACGTGCCACTTGGGTCTTTCTCATACAATCAAAAAATCAAGTTCTATCTCACCTTAGAACTTTGATCTCTTTATCCAAAACCCAGTTTGGTAAATCAGTTCGTCGCATCCGTACTGATAATGGAAATGAATTCTTCAGTGGTGAATGTGCTTCTTTCTTTTCTTCAAAAGGAATTTTGCATGAAAGTACTTGCACTTATACACCACAGCTGAATGGAGTTGTGGAGAGAAAGCACCGTCATCTTTTGGAAGTGGCACGAGCCCTAAAATTCCAAGCATCTATACCAGAGGACTTCTGGGGAGATTGTGTGGTCACGGCAGCATATCTGATAAATCGTATGCCATCTAGGGTTTTGAAAGGAAGAACTCCATTTGAATTATTATATGGAAAGAAACCAGATTTGCGTCATCTTCGAGTGTTTGGTTGTCTCTGTTATGTGACTACAGTGGGGCCTCGGGATAAAATGTCCCCTCGTGCTAGGCAGTGCATATTCATGGGGTATGCCAATCTTAAAAAGGGTTATCGAGTTTATGAACAAAGGTCTCGGGGAATTCTTTATCGCCAGAGATGTAGTTTTTCATGAAGCTACTTTCCCTTTCTCGAATTCCCGCTTCCATTTTCGAAAACGATATAGACACTAATCGTAGATTTTTGTCAGAAGAAGATTTATCTTCTGGAGGATCCTATGTTATTACTTCTCCTCCAAGACAGCAGATAGTGGATGCAGTATCACCTTTGTCACCTGATGAGCACTATCCTAGAGATTCATTTGAGACGGATTTCATAGAAGAGGAACCTCAAGTGATCAATTCCATAGAACCTGCAAATATCGAAGAACCATCGTTGGATGTATCGACTGAGCCACCTCGACGATCTGGTCGAGTCACTCGCCCACCAGCTTGGACAAAAGATTTTGTCTGTTCTTCATCAAAATCGTCAGGTACTCGTTATCCTATCTCCTCCTATGTGTCTTTTTATCAGTTGTCATCAGAACATTTATGTTGCATTAGCCGCATTTCTGAAGAACAAGAACCATCTAGTTATCATGAGGCTGTACATGATCCACGCTGGCAAAAGGCCATGGAAGCAGAACTTAAAGCCCTGATTGACAATCACACTTGGGATGTTGTATCATTACCTCCTCATCGTAAGTCCATTGGTTGTAAATGGGTATATAAGATTAAATATAAAGCAGATGGTTCTGTAGAAAGGTACAAGGCTCGGTTGGTAGCCAAGGGGTTCACACAGCGAGAAGGATTTGACTACCATGAGACATTTTCTCCAGTAGCCAAGGATGTTATGGTTCGCTCTTTCTTATCGGTTGCTGCTTTTCGCAACTGGACATTGCATCAAATGGACGTCCATAATGCTTTCCTTCATGGTGATCTGGAAGAGGAGATTTATATGGATCTTCCACAAGGATTACGGAGACAGGGGGAGTCTAAGGTATGTCGTCTCCGCAAATCTCTTTATGGTTTAAAACAAGCCTCTCGGCAGTGGTATGCCAAGTTTACTAATGCACTCACGGGTGCCGGATTTAAGCAGTCCAAGTATGATTATGCTCTCTTCACTTGGACAAAAGGTACGTCGTCTATCTACTTGATGATTTATGTTGACGACATACTTATTATGGGAAATGATGATTCCGCTGTGAGGAAGCTTAAAGAGTATCTACATTCCTCTTTTCATATTAAAGATTTAGGGCCACCTAAATACTTTCTTGGAATAGAGATAGCTCGTTCGATCGGGGATTTCTCTTAGCCAAAGAAAATTTGTGATGGAGATTATATCAGAAGCAGGATTATCGGGATGCAAATCGACAGTCATTCCTATTGAACAGAATGCAAAATTAACCAGTGTTGATTATGACGCTGGGATGTCTTTCTCTGATGATCCATTACTGAAAGACCCAACAAGTTACCAGAGACTTGTTGGAAAACTCATCTATCTCACCATGACTAGGCCAGACATCTGCTATGCTGTACAGACTCTTAGCCAGTTCATGCACAGTCCAAAGCAATCTCATATGAATGCAGCCTTGAAGGTGGTAAAATATTTGAAGAGATGTCCAGGACTAGGGATACTTCTTTCTCGGAAGTGCAGTATGGAGATGAGAGCCTATTGTGATTCGGATTATGCTACATGTCCTATGAGCAGGAGATCTATTACTGGTTTCTGTATTAAATTTGGGGAATCACTGCTTTCATGGAAGACAAAGAAGCAATCCACTGTATCATTGTCATCAGCAGAAGTAGAGTATCGATCTATGGCAAAAACTGTCTGTGAGGTGGTATGGTTACGAGGTCTACTTCAAGATCTTGGGATACAAGTTAGAGGTCCGACATTACTCTTTTGTGATAATGATTCAGCAATCAAACTTGCAGCAAATCCCATATTACATGAGAGGACAAAACATATAGAAGTTGATTGCCATTTTACATGAGAGAAGATCAAGGAAGGTATCATCGAGACAAGAGGGATTAGAACCACGGAGCAACCTGCGGATATATTTACTAAGCCTCTTTGCCAAAGACAGCACACATATCTTCTAAACAAGCTTGGCGTCTTGGATATATACAAGCCACCAGCTTGAGGGAGAGTGTTGAAAGAAGATATGTTTTGAAGATATGAAATCGGATTGAAGATTTGTAATTGATTTAGATTGTATTTATTTTAGGACTAGGAATATTTTCTGGATAGAAATATTTTCTTTACTTCTTTATTGATTCTTCTTGTACAAATATACATTGGTGTAACAGTGTACAATTCAATGAAACAGAAACACAATTCCTATATTTCTACTTGAGTTTCTGACATGCCACATTTCTAAATGCAGCAAGATTAACTTTCGTCACCTTGAATTACCAAAAGCAACAAAATATAGTATTTGTGGCCTTACAGTCAACCAAAGGTGACAAATCGTTAAATTTGTCACCTTAGGGTTAGGGGTGATCAGTTGCCAAGCTGTCCAATTCCAACCCATGAATCGGGAACTAGACCAAAGGGACCAATTCCTAGTTTCTGGAATTGGAACCAAAGCGATGGCCCTTAGAATCGAACCAACTAGTCTGATCCGGTTCCCAGGTGGACCAATGGATTCGATGGCATGTTAATTTGTTTTTGTTTGATTTGTTGTTAATGTTCAAGATGAAATTGAAAATGTTCTTGATAATCAATGCATTTTTGCAATTAGTGAGCTATGTGTAATATTGTAGGTTTCACAGAGCTTTTTTCTATTTGTGGCAAAATTTGGTTGGAATGAGCAACTAATATTATGTTTTGATTTGTTATTGTCATCTTACTCACATGCATAAGTAAAATGGGAGTCATGCATGTCGTGCGTGTTTGTGTGCGTGAGTAAATTTTAAATGGGAGATAGATTAGGACTTTTTTTTGACAGATTTTAAAGAAACAGAAAAATAAAAATAAAAATCTGTCCAAGTTGGGTAGCTTAGGAGGGCGGTTCTGCACTTGGAATCGGGGACTAGACCAATGCCCCTAAGAATTGCTCAAAAGCAGCCGGTCTGAACGGTCTTAGTATGAGCGTTTCCTTTAAGGTGACAAAATCAAAATTTCATCGCCTTTAAGTCAAATTGAAACAACAAAGTTTATACTTGTATTGCCATTGATTCAATCAAAGGTGGGATAATTATGAAATTTTGTCATCTTTTATTAGACCTCAATCAACAAAATCATGGTTTTGTCGCCTTACGTTAGGTTTAGTATGTGATAAAATCCAAACTATCTCGCCATTGAGGAATGCAGATTCGAACCTAAGGTGATAAAAGTAAAAATTTCATCGCTTTAAGGTAAACCTAAAGCGACAAAATCATTGTTTTCGCGGTCTTCAACTATGAACTAAGGCCACAAACTGAGGGTCCTTCTCTTTTGGTCGACCTAAGGCGACAAACTTCAGAATTTATCACCTTTGGTTTACCCTAAGTAGTTTCCATCACGTTTGGGTAACACCTAAAGCGACAAAAGTAAGTTTCATCACCGTTAACTGTAATTCAAGACAGCAAACTAATGTCATTTTTGGTGTACCCTAAGGTACTTTTGTCACCGTTAGTATACCCTAAGGTGATAAATGTAAAAAAATTTTGTCGCATTTAGTTGAAATGTCTATGAATTTTTATTTATTTTTTGAACAGGGAAAAAATAGTATCAAATTTTTAATTTCTAGGAAATATAACTACTAGTTAATTGTGCTTGTTATCGCATACAAGTATTTAATACTAACACATAGGTTGCAAAGGAAATTGAATATATATTTCTACTTTGTCAACTAATATAATACATGCTGTATCATTACTAAAATGTAAATATTCTATAGTATGATTGGATATATCACAAGTGTAATTGTTAGATACAGTTTAACTGTTTACATCGATGTATAAGTGAAGCTGGAATAACTATTAATTCGTGTCATAAAAACTACTGGTAAATTTTCAACCACGAGAAGCCAAGCAGATTAGTTTTTAGGTTACTAGGAAACTAAGGCAATCGATTGCATGAACTTTTTATTTATTGATATGATAAAATTCTTTTCACTAAACTTGCAAGTTGATTATGAGCTTCCAATATTTGTTTATATGAGCTAAATAAAATAGCCATTAAGTTTCCATTATCGTAATGGGAAAAAAGCCACAAAAAATCTCAAATTATGTCCATTGTGAGACATTTATACTGAACTTTTTTTCATGATATCAAAAACCTAAAACTATACCTACCATGATATATTTACTCTAAACTTTTTCTTGTAACTTAAAAAACCTTATACTTATATCTGCATGACTCATTTACCCTTCGTTAAAGTTCCGTAAAATGATTTTTCTGCCAAAACATTGTTGTTCTTATTTCATTTAAGCTAGGTGGGTGTCATGTCAACACCATCTATCTTCCATTCTCCAGTGAGGTAAATTTTTAACAGCTCTCATCAACGAAACCTTGATAGATGATAAATGTGTCATACAAATACAACTTTTGGATTTATTACGTAAAAAAAAAAAAAAAAAAAAAAAAAAAACTAAGATAAACATATTACAATGAGCATAATTTGAGATTTAGAGAGAGAGAGAGAGAGAGAGAGAGAGAGAGAGAGAGAGAGAGAGAGAGAGAGATAGAGAGAGAGAGAGAGAGAGAGAGAAGGAGCTATCTAATAAATTAATCAACCATATTACTTAAGAATCGCACTTGTCATTAGGGTCGCGAAGCTTCGTTGTGAGGAATAAACTTATACAATTACAACCAACAAAGGGTCATATAGGAAATATCTGGGGTAGGGCTTATTACACCTTCTCCCTCTCCTGTCTCTTTCCCTTTCTTTTTTTTACCGGCGGTGTCCCTTTTCCTCGGTTGTGATGTTTTCCTTTATTTTATCGGAATGGGTTTTGGATTTGTAAGGCTAATTCTGGATCTCTCAGGTCAAGCATCCGTCCCCCACCCAACCGCGTCAACTAGAAAGCACACTAGGACAACCAAGATCTACATAACATTCATAGGTGCTCGTGACCGATCCGATGTTCAACAGGTTACCTTGAGACGTGCAGATCGACCTAACTCTAGTCATTTCAAACAAAATTGTTGCCGATTGATAGAACAAATAGAGTACATCTTATGCCTTCATGGGGGTAATTGCACCTCGATCATATATAGTGCGAATCTATTTTGTGGCAGTAGTCTCTTTTTCACCTTTTGACCCTCGGATATTTATAAAAGGTCAAGAAAAAACCCTCCTCGCGTTGTTTGGGAAATTAATTTTAACTCTCCACCCTCCACAAAATTTAATTAGGGAAGATTTGAGACCAGCCCTAACAACACATTCAAGGAGTTTCAGTGAGGTCCATTCACATGGACCGACCCGAACATTGGATCACATGGACTGTAACTTCGATGCCGCTCCTTGTGGGCCTCAAGAATTGGGCCCGGCCCGGACCGATACAGCTCAGGCCCAGACTGGATCAATTCGCCAAGCATGTTCGGATCGCCAGTGGGTTCGGATTGAATAGTGATACGGTGTTTCTTTTTTATGTTATTGCTTTGCTTAGTTGTCAAAATGGAGTTCGCTTCATTCTTTAAAAGGGTTTTTTCCTTTTCGGTTGTTTGCTGGTCATTAGTTTTTTACTTTTTGACACATTGTGCATCAGTATACTTTTCATTATCAGCTCCTCTGATGCAGTCAAAGTATTGACTGTTTATTGCTTTTCATTTTAATTCATCGCGGCAAGGATGCATAGCGTGTGGGGGGATTGGGCTTTTTCGCAGCTGTTGACCGTTGGCCAATTCATTGTCCTCATCAAGTCATCTGGGCCACTGTCTGGTAGCAACAGTTTTTTTCGGCGAGGCACAAATTGAGGGGCCTCATGAATAAGGTCTTGAACCGTCGATCTATCGACCTGGGCATGGAAACCGACACTTGAGTAACCGTTGGGACTGCCCAAAACGAAAGAAAGTCTAGCTCTCTTGTAACGTTTGCACATATCAACACCGAGTAGAGTATGCTTGAATTCATTTGCATAGCATGTTCGAGTTGTTATCTATAATGTGATTGCACATTTAGGGATATAGTTCTTGAAATAAAAATTTATTTGTTGGGTTTAACCCACGTTTTCTCTTTTTAAGTAACGGTTATTTCCACATGTAGTTTTTTTCACGCTTCGCACATTTTTGTGTCAACAGCCTATTTCGTAACCGCTTTGATGGGAGACGATTTATATAATGAACGATTGTTCATTTCATAAGGGAAAGTACAAGATCTAATACAAATCCTCTCATTCGAAAATACACCATCAGTACGTGAGGGGATTGAGTTAGTAGACTGTGCCCGTACTATCATCGATTGTGAATTTCCAACAAACACAAAGTCAAAAATGGCGGGAGGTCTATTTTATATTTGATCTCGTTTTTTCCACATATGATTCTAATTAATGATTGAATTTTTTCTTTAATACATGATTAAAATCACTATTTTATGTCTAACATTTGGTATAAGAGCGTATTTAGTGTCTCTACCTTGTTTTTGTCGAATTTTGGTTCTTTTTTTTTTTTCGAGGCTTTTGAGATGAACAGTATTCCGGCTATTTTGTGGTCAAGAGGGAAATCGCCGAGTCTAGCCAAATTCTAGTGACCCACTGCTCGACTTCGTACCGATATCATCACATCGCCATGGGGAAGAATAGCCCTAAAGTTAATCTGGCATATGGTGATTGTCGGAGGCTAATTGCACAACGGAATTTGCAGGTTAGGGTTTGTGTTTTGGGGAATTTTTGCTTGATTCAAGCCAATTTCTTGGCCGTTTTCCCGAAACTTTGGATCCGTTCGTTTCGCGGAAAATTGGCCATTTCTGGAAAATATTTTCCTGTAAGTCATTTTCCAGGGAAAACGACAATATTTTAAAGTGTTGCCTAAAACCTGAAAATGTTTCGAAAAATATTTTTCGGTGTTCGATAAGGAAAATATTTTCTGCTCCCCAGATTGGCGAACACGAGCGTCATCGATGAGCTCGAGTTTGAGAAGCCAAGAAAGAAGAAGATGGGAAACAAAGAAAAAAGAAAAGAAAAAGGAAATTAAAAATAATTGAATTAAAAAGAAAAAGAAAATTAAAAAATAATTCGAATAAAAAAGAAAAGAAGAAGAAGTGAGGATTTGTAGAGGTGTGAGATAAGAGAGAGAGGTCAGTGAGGAAAATGTTTTCCACTTTTCAAAAGTGGAAAAACATTTTCTCCTATTTTAAGACTTTTTTCCTTTCGATGGAAAACATTTTCCCCAAGGAATTCATTTTTCGTGAAATGAACACCGAAAAATCCGAAAAACGTTTTCCCGAAAATTATTTTCCGCGAAACGAACGAAGCCTTGAATCAATATGGTTATGCCGGCGTGCTCTCAAAACCTATCAATTATTTTGGTCTAAGATGGGCTGACCTATTCAGTTGAAGGCACAATGAAACGGTGAAAATCAATGAGAAAAGGCTTTTGTTCGCGCATGGACGAAGAAGGCGCATGAAACTACGCACAACCGCCAAGCGTGAAACCACACACTAGCACGTGAAACCACACGCAAGCACGTGCATAGCACGCACCCCACGAGGAAGTAGGCGTGTGCTATGCTGCGCCCCCATCAACCCCTTTTTTTCATTTTTTACGCTTCTACCCCTCTCTTTTCCTTGTTATTACAAATATGCCTTTGGCTAAATTAACTTACTGTTTTGCCATTGTTGCATTAATTTACAGTTTTGCCATTGGCTAAAGTATTTAGGCTATGTTTGGTTGACCGGATAAAAATCAAGATAGGATATGTTTTATCATATTCCGTGTTTGGTAGCTGTCTAAAATAGGATAAGGTTGGATATAGATGGGATATAAACCGGATAAAAAAATCCGAGGGGGTGGGATAAGGTCGGATAGAATTTCTTTTATCTGAGACATAAAACCCTACGCTTTTTTTCTTTCTCCATACGATTCTCTATTTCCAAAGTATCGACGTTGAAGCCTTCTCCTCGATAGCTCTCCGATTCTCATCGAAATTTTACAAAAGCCTTCTTCCTCCGCCAAGGTAAGGCCCCCTTGTCCGCCAGTGATCGCCCGCCGGTTGCTCGCCGGTCGCTCGCCGGTTGCCCTCCCGATCAATTCTCCCCCACCGCGATGTTTTCCCCGCTTCGATTGCAACCCAGCCGCCGAGGCCACCGGCACCTCGATCGTCCCCGTCGCGCTGCTAGGTTCGGGCGGTCGCGACCCATTTCGACGCGGCGGGGATGCGAGGGAAGTACGTGAAGGAATGGGCTTGCGGCGGCCAAGTAAAAGGAATTGTTGTGTCGTCCCCTGCTTTAGGCCGCTTCGGAGATTTACCCTTTGCGCATTTCGTCTTAAAAAGCCAGTCTTCATCATCAGGTTCACCAAGTCCGTGATCCAAAGGAAGGGGCACCCAATGCTCTATCAGAGTTTCATATGTGGATTCAAGCTCTGACAATTCATTTCTGGCCGATGGAGGGACGGTCTGAAATGTTGTATCCAATTGAGGAGAGGCTTTTGGCTTCACCAATAAAGCCTCCTTCGCATTAGCCAAAGGAATGTTTATTTGACAAGGCGCGTGACTCGTCTCATGCAAATGCTTAGGCGGAAAATTTGTTCTTCCGGATGTAGTGCACTCGAGTTGTCCAACAAGTGGACTCTTAGGTGCTGCTGCTTGTTTCAACTGGATTCTGAGAATGTTGCTTGTGGTGTCAAAAAAATAGATACGTCAAATCTAATCACCAGGACCAAACAAGCACCAATGTTAATGCAAATGAACAAAACTTTACCACACCGTTCAACGCTAGAGGTCGAGGCATCTTGTCTACTCTTGTTGCTGCTCTTGCTCCCATCAGATAGGTAACCAACTGGTTGTTCATGCTCTTCTGTAATTGAACTCTTCTCCCCTCGCTCAGAGGAGTCTTTACTCACTGGAGGGGAGTCTAAATCAAAAACTTTTCTCTTCTCCACTCTGGAGTCTTTACTTACTAGAGGGGAGTCTGAATCAAAAACTTTTCTCTTCCTCACTCCTGCCGGTGGTTTCTCATGAACTGGTCTCTTTACCTTGCTATCATTATTTAAATCCGTAGTTCACCAAACAGTAAATTGGATAGGATATGAGGATATCTGACTTTAAATCCGTAGTTCACTAAACATTTGATGGGATATGAAGAAATCCATGAATTTCTTATCTTATCCTATCAAGTTCTCTCCTGTTTAGAAATCCGGACGACTAAACGTAATCTTATTGTTTTGCATGTTTGAGTGATACGCTGGAGATATCATGTGGCATCACATCGAACTTAGCATTCCTTGCAAAATGGTAAGTTGGTTTTTATGGTTTCCGTGCGATTCTTTTGTGTTTTCAACCCCAAAATTTGAAGTGACATGGAATATGAACACATGCAAACCAGATCACGAACGACACAAAATTTCCCTCTCACATGCAATACACATGCAAGCTAGATTACGAATGGAATGAGATTTGACTAATGGGACACTAAGTTCTCTCATGTGCAATTGGCGTGCAAGCCGAATTACAAACGGTATGGGGAGATGTTTTCTATTTTGATATTATGTGAGATTTTATAAAGCACTCTAAATTGTTCAGAAAGTTCAAAGCTATTAAACAAAGGCACCAGTTTACTATTTAGCTAAAGAATCCATTGTTGAAGAGCAAAAAGTGCTCCACCGACTCTGTACAAGATTTTGAAAATCATTACATGCTCATTAGGGCAACCCAAAAACTTAAGCTAGTAAGTGGAAATAGATTATATGAATATGAAGAGCATTTAATAAAACCTCGAAAAATGGGCTAGTGAATTATACACAGATGGTGACGACACATTAGCCACATGGACCCGAAGGTGCCTCCTAGTTTCTCCACCGTAGTGATGCCTTGAACTTCTAGAAAACTGATCACCAATCAATTGTTTGATCATTGATATTTTGAGCTGGTTTGATACAGCAGAAATAGGGTAATAGAGAAAAAGGGCATAGTGTTGTGGCATACTTTGGGTTCCATCGCGCGCCATACCAGGAAGATATTCCGTTGATGTCGACATTGAGCAGCGGGTACCTGGACCAAGCCCTTCAAATATTTCTTTACACTAGCTAATTAGGTTAGCCTCCGCATTTCTATTTTCTTATTTGTACATCCTTCTGATAAATTAATCAACTTTATTATAATATATAAATCAATCCTTCCTGTCATTAGGGTAATGAAAATGTGAGGCATAAACTTATATAATTACAACAACAACAAAAGGATCATATATGAAGTGTCTGGGGTAGGGCTTATTACAGATTCTCACTCTCCTGTCTCCTTCCTTTTCCTTTTTACTGGTAGTGTTTCTTGTCCTCAGTTGTGATTCTTTGGTCTATTTTATTGGAAGGGGTTTTGGAGTTGTAAGGCTGTAAAACGAGGATCTCCATGAAGATGCTGAATTCTGGATCTCTGGCATCAAGACTAATCAAGAACAGTATTCAAACATCCGTTCCCCACCCAACCGCATCAACTTGGAAGCACACTAAAATTGAACGGGTTAATTATATCATTAAACATATGAGACAATTCAAAAAGCGATATCTCCATGGCATTTGTCAATGGTTGCGATTAATCTGATCTTTGACGAACCTCGTGCAGTAAGCACAGTAAGACCGAATATGTTAGTACTATCATTAAATATGAGAGACTAGTCAAAACCGAGATCTCCGCAGCATTTGTCAATGGTCGCAATTGATATGATCTTCAACAGGCTGCTTTGAGAAATCACATTGAACACATTAGTACTATCATTAAATATACGAGACAACTCAAAAAACCAAGACTTCCATGGCATTAATCAATGGTCACGATTACGGGCCACTTTGGGACATGCAATAAACACACTAAGACCGACCCCTAAGTATTATTATTAAATAAACAAGACAACTCAAAAAGTGAGATTTTCATAGCATTTGTCAACGGTTGCGATCGATCTGATCTTCGACAGGCCACTTTGAGACGTGTATATCGACTTAATTTTAGTCATTTTGATGAAATTGTCTTTGATTGAGAGAACAGATACAGTCTATCTTACATGCCTTTGTGGGGTGATTGCGGCCCGATCATGGATAGCGCAAATCTATCTTGTGGCAGCGTCCGATTTTTCATCTTTTGAACCTCGGGCATCTATAAAAGATCAAGAAAACCTCCTCGCCTTCATTCAAGAAATTAATCTACACGAGGAAATTATTTACCTAGCTCTCCAGGAAATTCAATTAGGGAAGCTTCGAGACATTCAAGAACTTCCAATTAGGTCCATTTACATGGACGGACCAGTGCGAACATCGGATCGCATGGACCGCAGGCTCGACCCCGCTCATCGTGGGCCTAGAGATTAGGGCCCGGCCCGGCCCATACAGATGCCACTCAGGCCCGCTTTCGAGAGCGACGCGAATCCTCCTCCAAAGACTCGATTTTTCTTCGTCAATTTCCTCATTTTCATATCCATCTTCTGCCTCTCCGGAAATCGGATTTCTTGCTGGGACGACATCATTAGGGCGCAGAATCGAAGGACCTCGGTGGGTTGTCGTGTTCTTTGTCGGCTTTTGGGCAGTCTTATCTTGATCCTCGAGCTTCCTTCTCCCTTCGAATCCTCGGCCGCTCGTTCGTGTCGACGAGTTTAATCGGCGTCGGTCAAAGATTCGCCGATGGGTTCGGATTGAATCGGCTTCTTGTCGGATTGCGCACCGGCTGGTTCGAGAATTCGCCCGTTGCTTGTGGATTTTGATTTGAGAAGCGGGTACCCTTTGAGTTTCTGGGAGGATTTTTCAGCTGCCATTTGGTTAGTCCGAAGCTGAGTGCAAGAAAGTTCTTCATTTGCTTGTGCTTCGATTGAAGCTATCGTGTCGTTGTTTCTTTTGTGTCGTCGCTTTGATTGATTGTCGATATGGAGTTTGCTTGATTCTTTAAAAGGTTTTTTTTTTTTTTTTTTTTTTGGGGGGTTTGGGTGTTATTTGCTGGTGATCAGTTTCTTGCCTATTGACACATTGTGCATCAATATGCTTCTCTGGTGCAATCAAAGTATTGACTGTTTATTGCTTTTCATTTTAATTCATTGCAGCGAGGATGAAGAGTGTGAGGGAATGGGTTTTTTCGCAGTTGTTGACCAATTCATTGTCCTCATCGAGGCCATTGTCTGGCAGCGACAGCTTTTTCGGCGAGGCAGCGAACGAGGGGCCTCATGAACAAGGTATTGGACCATCAATTGATCGACCTGGGCATGGAAATTGGGGCTTAAATAATTTTTGGGACTGGCCATAACGAAAGAAGAAAGATAGTCCAGCTCTCTTGTACCAAGTAGCGTTTTCATGGCATGTTTGAGTGATATGTTCCTTATTCTCTGAATAATCTGCTAAGAAGCACTGGGCATTGAAGACAGTTCAAAACTGATTCCTTGCATTTTCACTGTAGTGGAGTGCTTAATGTCCATCTTCTTTTCTGCTCTTTGTTTGAATTGTAGATATAGACATCGAACTCAACATGGCCTGCCCAAAGAGTTTTTGAATTTTTTGTCATGGAGTGTGCTATTGTGGTAAAAAAAGTGGATTGAGAAAAGGGAGGGAAAGACACTTATTATGTAATATGAAGAGTTTGTGCAATTCAGGAAGTAAATGCTATAAAGTAAGGGGACTAGTCATGCGCGCTTGACATAGTATAATCATTGTAGGAAGGAAGGACTGCAAGATCAGTACAGCTTTCTCCGATACTAGGTGGGGTAGACTGAAGCATATGATTGTGTTAAGTATTGTGGCATCTTTTTAATGTATATATCAGAGTCTATGCTTGCCCATGTGTTGTTTTGAGTGTAGGTAACTCTCTCCTAGCTGATATTCCTGAGTCGCAACCTTCAACAAGTTACATATTTGTTTGTTTTGGTAGTAGACTACTTTACTATCTCCATTCCCAGTTTGCACTGTGATATGGGAACTCATAATCAAGTGCTGGAAGTCACTATGCGCACCTTTTTGTCTTTCATGCATTACCTTCTTTCTGGGCGTTTTCATGTAAAGCATCTGTGAGGATTACAGTATGATTAGATCCGGCATGTTGACCACAGCATCATAAAAAAGGTTGTTTCTTGAGTAGCAGGCTGCTAGCAAGGCCCTTCTAGTGAAGAAGTAGCATGGTCAAACTTGACTTTTTAGCTTCGTGAAAGGGGCAAGACTCATCTCACTTTCTATGATATTCAGCCCATGCAGATTCTCCGGAAGTGTCTCAAGCTTCTATTGCTCAATCAGCTTCTTCTAATGGAACTCTAGAGAGTCAGCATTATCCCTCTCAACAGCAAGGTCTGGTTGAAAATTGTTCCCAATCTCCCTCTAGCTCTGATAGAGGAAAGTCAAATCCTATGTCTAAGATCAACGATCTCCAAATTAAGTTTTTGCGGATTCTCCAACGGCTTGGGTATCAACAGGACAACCTTTTGGCAGCGAAGGTCTTGTATCGGGTTGAGCTAGCAACCTTGATTCAATCAGGGGAAGCAGATCCAAAAGTGTTGAAGCATATGCATGATAAGGCTAGAGCACAAGCAGCACAAGAAGAGGCTGCTGGTGTGCCTGAATTAGATTTTTCATTTAAGGTACTTGTGCTGGGAAGAACCGGGGTTGGCAAGAGTGCAACAATAAACTCAATTTTTGATCAGACAAAGGTAGTCACTAATGCATTTCAACCAGCCACAGATTCCATTAGAGAGGTTACTGGAACTGTCGGTGGAATGAAAATAACTTTTGTTGATACTCCTGGTCTTTGTCCTTCTTCTACTGCTAACATGAGAAGAAATAGGAAGATTTTGCTCTCTGTGAAGAAGTATATCAGAAAGTCACCACCAGATATTGTTTTGTTTTTTGAACGCCTCGATCTTATCAACACGAATTATAGTGACTTCCCTCTTCTGAAGCTTCTTAGCGAAGTTTTTGGCAATGCAATTTGGTTCAACACAATCCTTGTTATGACACATGCTTCCTGTTCCCTCCCAGAAGGACCAAATGGTTATCCTGTTGTGTATGAATCATATGTTGGTCAATGTGCCAATTTGATTCAAAGCTACATTCATCTTGCTGTCTCAGATTCAAAAATCGAGAATCCTGTACTGTTGGTAGAGAACCATTCCCAGTGCAGAACAAATTTCTTGGGAGAAAAAGTTCTTCCAAATGGGCAGGTTTGGAAATCTCATTTTTTGCTACTATGCGTATGTATGAAAGTTCTCAGTGATGCTAACAAATTTCTGGAATTTAGAGACAGCATTGCTCTGGGACCACCAAATGCTAAGAGGCAGCCGTCTCTGCCTCACCTTCTCTCCTCCCTTCTGCGACATCGTCCTCCACCTAGTACTGGTGGTGCTGACTATGAGATGGATGATAGCATACTTTCAGACATGGAGGAAGAAGATGAATATGATCAATTACCTCCCATAAAAATTTTATCAAGATCCCAGTTTGAGAAGTTGACCAAATCGCAGAAGAAGGATTATCTTGATGAGTTGGACTATCGGGAGACTCTCTATATGAAGAAACAGTTGAGAGAAGAGTTGCGGCGCCAGAGAGAGCTCAGAGAGGATAAGCTCTTGAGAAAGGAGAATTCAGACTACAACGACAGTTCTGACAATCAAGAAACATCCTCCGAGCCTTTTTGTTACCAGATATGGCTGTACCTCCAAGTTTCGACTCAGACTGCCCGCTACATAGGTATCGCGGCCTTGTCACTGGTGAGCAGCTCATTGTCAGACCTGTTTTAGATCCCCATGGTTGGGACCATGATGTAGGTTTCGATGGAATTAATCTGGAGACGTCCATTGAAACGAAAAGCAATGTATATGCCTTGGTCACTGGACAGATGAGCAAAGAAAAGAATGATTTCAGTATCCACTCCGAGTGCTCTGCAGTTTACAACACCACAAGTGGACCTTCTTATACTTTAGGTCTAGATGTTCAATCTGCTGGAAAAGATCTTATATACACCATGCACAGCAATACAAGGCTGAATAATCTGAAGCATAACATTGCTGAATGTGGACTTTCTTTGACACGTTTTGGAGACAAGTGTTATACTGGTGCCAAGATTGAAGACACTATGCACATTGGCCGGAGAGTCAAACTTGTAGTGAATGCTGGTCGATTAGGGGCTGCTGAACAAGTAGCATATGGTGGCAGCTTTGAAGCTACTGTTAGAGGGAGGGACTACCCCGTGAGGACAGATAGCATAAGTCTATCAATGACAGTCCTTTCTTTTGACAAAGAGATGGTGTTGAGTGGTGGTTTGCAGTCTGAGTTCCGTTTGAGCCGAGATACCAAAGTTCTGATCAATGGGAATCTAAATAGCAGGAAAATGGGACAGCTTTCTCTTAAAACAAGTAGCTCGGAGCATATGGAGATTGCATTGATCGCACTGGTGTCAATTATTAGGGGCCTTTTCCGTAGAAAGATTACTGAAAACGTCGGCACAGGATCACTAGAGAGTGGATGAGAATGCATCGCTTGGCACGTTTTGTTCTTCCAATTGTTCCAATCCATAGTGCAAGGTTTAATAATGCAGTTATTCAACAACCTTTGTTTTGCCTCACACAGGAGAAGGTTAAATGTTGGCAGGCGATTGGAGTAGTTACAAGCTCTTATCCCCCCAGCCTTTTTGGATGCCACCCATAGCAGTGTCTTGGAGTACCGTGGATCAGTTTTTCCAGAGCATGACATTGTCTTTACTGCATGTCACTCGAATTATTGCGGTCGCCACTTGGTAACTTCAGTCTGGATGTCTTTACCCACATTTGTACAGCAAATGGTAGTGAGATTTTTCTGGCGGGAATGTAATAACATACTCAATTTCTTGCAGAGTAATAGTATAGCAATCTTAGATGAATAATCTTTGTGTGTTTTCCTTGTTCAGGTCTTTATGTGACTCAGAATCTCTCTAGTATCATTCGAAATGAGAAACAAGGACATTTATTGTAAACACTAAGCTCGTAGGCAGGTGCTGGGATATTCATATCCATCACAGGCATTGGCTGGATCAGGTGAGAAGAATACATATGAAAAACTTACCATATCTTTGTCAATGCATGCGACAGGGGATCTACTTCCATGAGCATTATGCGATTGGCAACGGTTTTGATCATAATCTGTGTGATGTAGAAGTGATTGACATGGTTGATGGTATCGGTATTTTGCCGCAGTGATGGCACGAAAACCAGCCAGGTATCGATTGTTTTGCCGCCGCTGCACTTGATCCTTGCAAGCCTTGCAATAATTGTAACGCAGGAGTTTCGGTGATTATGTCGTTCATGCCCGTTACTCGAGAGCTCAAACAAGCCAAAGAGAACTGGCATACCTATATATATATATATATATATTCAATTTCGTAATTTACTCACAAGTTTGTAAGGTTATATCATGAAATAACATAATGTGCGAGCATTCAATTACTAACACGTTTCAAAAGTCACCATAAATTCTTAAAAATTACCAACCGGACGAGTATTTTGAAATTGGAATGAATTTTCAGATTTTCTCCACAATTAAGATAGACGAAGTAGATGAGTTTTGCTCAGAGTACCTTTGAGTGGGACGATTACAAATCAAGTAATTTACTCTTACATTGAGAAAGTCACTAATAAAAACAAAAGTTGTTAGCATATCTGAATATTGTCATGGCCTCCTCTACCAAGCAAATGTGAAGTAACCGTAACTTTTCAATTCATGACAAATTTTAGAATTTTCGCCATAAATTAGAAAGAGGATAGGTTGGTAAGTGGATATTCTTTTTCTTTCCATAGCACCAGTAGAATAATTCCAAATTTCTTAAACTTACTATTGCATTTAAAAATTTATAAACTGGATAAAATATTTACGTTCGTGAAAATACTAAACATTTAGAATGTACATCCAACTCTTGAAAATTACTAACCACAAAGAAATCCATAATTTCCACTCATGATTTCTTAATGTTTTCATCATACATAAGAAAGACGAGGGTCGGATGTTCTCTCGTTTTTAGCTTAAGTAAGGAGTGTGCAAAACATACCGTCTAAATTGAGGACCACCCAGATTAGACCAAATCCACAGGCTTGGACCAATTCTCGAGAGTGTTGATTCAATTTTCGATTCCTAAAAAGGGAATCGATATCCGGGCTGTCTAGCTACATATACATTTTTTTCAATTTCTTCAAAAAATGAAAGTTACCAATTTTTTTTGGTTTTTTCATAACATATGGTATCAAGTAGTGGGGAAAAAAAGCGATCGATTCCATCGGACGTTGGACCAAACCGATGGTCCAATGCAATACCAACTAGTCCAGTACCCAATTCCCAATTTTGCGAACCGATTTCATTGGACCGAATTGGATCAAGAACCTATCAACCCTAGCTTAAACAAGATGTTTTGAAATTTCGTAGTTTAGGTTTCATTCATTTCGTGAAAATGAACAATTTAGAATTTTATGAACGATTGCTCATTTTGATTGAAATAATTAATCAATTAAAAATATTTTCATTATCAGCAACACTTTATATCCCAATATTTTCATGAATTTTGTTCATTCATTTTTGTAAATGATACAAACACTTATTTTTAGAAAAATATTTTCAAAATCGTTCATTTCTAATCAATATAAGCTAACAGAAGTCACCAAACACATTCGATCAAATCATAATCATCTCTTAAAAATCATCATCGGATTCGAAAACTCCCTGATTAAGGAGAGGTTGATAAGTGGGACAATCTTTTGCCCCGAAAACTGCCCACGAGCTGCTATTAATGATTTTTTGTCTCGGATACAGACAACTTTGCTGTTTGCCCGAGGCAAGCATGACCTCAGATCACACTTAGATTCTCTCGTGCAACCCGCTCCAGCAGCATATTCTAAGAGCTGATTCCCCTCGGCATCTAGTGCTCTGCTCCTCCATGCGACTCATTTTTTAACATTTTCGAAAGAACCCACAATCTCGCCCCCGCCCCCACCAAAACAATCAATCATTTGCCGGACCCGATCCCCACAAAGGTCGCAACTTTATGGCATTTCGTCCACACATCAGATGCCCCAAGAAAATTAGATTGTCACTGCTCCTGAATTAAAAAAATCAAATCTTGGGTTTTCCCCAAGTATGAATTTTTAACTAAAGATTGAATCCATTGAACTATTTCCCTTTCCCTATACACCACCTGAACCCACAGACATTAATTACAACGCCGCCGCCGCCGCTGCCGGCATGTGGCCCGGAGATGTGGGGATTGCGGCGGCGGCGGTGGCGGCAAAGACACAAGACAAGAGCCATAACCCCTACCTAACATGGAATCACAGAGCACCACCTCGATTACCTTTCTGCTCTCCTCCTTCAAGAACACCACGACAAACATCTTGTCCTGCGTTCAAGGTGAAGAGCCCCACAAGACCTCGGCGACAATGGTGGCGGCCTCGGCATCGTTCGCCGACGCCTCCCTCACTCTCGCCAGTATCTCCTGCTTGAACGCCCTCTTCTCTCTCTGCCTCAGCCCTTCGCCGACCTCGAGCTGGACCGCGAACCTCGCCACGCAGCTCGCGAACGGGTGGCTCTCCAAGAACCTCCTGCTCTTGCTCTTGCCCGCATTGGTCACGCTCCCGGTCTCGACCTCGCTCTCCTCGAACCTTCCCAAATCAATCAAATCGCCACCCAACTCTGATCTCTGCAACTCCACGAGCTTCTTGACTAGCCCTTCTTCGATCGTGGCCTCGATGGCCTCCTTCCGCCCAAAGTACCCAATCTCGAGAATGCAGTCCATGGCCACCACCTTGACCTGCAGGTCCTCGTGGCTGAGGAAATTTATGATTTTCGGTATCTGGCCGTTCGATTCGATCTCGTCGACAAGCGGGGACTTGATCGATTTGATGAGGGAACAGAGCACCTTCAGGGAGTGCGCCGAGGCCATGGTGATCAATGCCCGGATTGTCGCCCCCATAAGCACTTGGCCCACGAAAACGTCCTTGTTGAACCGAATCAGAGCCGCAATTGCGAAACCGATGTGCTCTCTGATCCTTTTCGAGCAATTCTGATTACACAGAGCCGTCTCCAGCAACCCAAAGAGCTTCGACCTCAGCAACAAGTCCTGCAAGAAACAACACGGGCGTCAACTCGTGTCGGTGCGAGAGAGCAAGACTCGAATACAGCACGAATTGATCGACAGGAATTCGAACCCATTACGCCAGGAACACAGCTAATTCGGAACAAACACTGAAATTGAGGCGACACGAATCGATGGACTCTGTACCTGCAGGTCCCTTTCGAACCCTCGAAGGACTCGGGCCTCGAGCTGACCCAGCAGCTGCGCCATCTCCTCCTCGTCCCCGCTCCCTTTCCCCCGGAGGCCCGCGACCAGCCTCTCGACGGTCTCCCGGTCGATCCACGCCTGGATTTCGGACTCGATCGACTCGGCGACGCGGGAGATGGAGTGGGCGGAGGCCCGGCGGGCCAAGAACGAGCCGAGGCCGTGGCCGCGGGACTTGGGCTGGGCGGAGACGAGGGACCGGAGGGTGGAGAGGTGGCGGGAGAGGGCGGAGAGGTTGGGGTCCCGGGAGAGGAGGCTGTCGGACTCGGTCTCGAGCTCGAGGAGGGCCTTGACGGCGGGGACCAGCCGGAGTCGGGCGGGGCGGCGGCGGCGGACGACTTGGGGTCGGAGTGGAGGTCGTGGGAGGCCTTCTTGAGGGCCTCGAGGACGCTGAGGACGTCCGGCGGCGCCGGATCGTTGGGGTCTTCCATGGTCGTCGCCGCTGCGGCGCTGCGCTCAAGAATCAAAGATTCGAGACTGCGCAATCGAATGCGAGAGAGTCAGAGAGGAAGAGAACGTGTGTCGTTCGGACAAGAAGGTGGTGGTGGTGCGTTCTTGAAACGTGAGGAAGAAAACAACGAGGTTGTCAATGCGATGGGCGATCGAGTAATTTCGAGTGGGAAACAAGCGGGGCTCAACGACCAGTCAACGGGCGCGGGCGCGCCTTCGCAAATCGCCATGCACGGCCGATGCTGCTTTTAAAAAAAAAAAACATTTTTTTATTATATTAATATGAGGTGCTCTGAAAGTTGTTGTTTTCTGATTTGATCACCAGTTTATGAGATTTTTTGCGATCGACCCCTTCAACAATCAAATGGTGGCAAGACTGGGGTTGGCACGATGCAAACTGTGCAAAGAAAGAGGACAAAGGTAAGGGTCGTGCACTCGTTGGCATCGATAGCATGAGCTAGCTGATCCTCGTGAGTGATGCAAATGAGATGAGATGGAAAGAGCCTATGACTTATCTCTCCATAGAAAAGTTCACTAGCCGTCGTCATGGCTAGGATATGGTTGGCTATCCTGGCATGAGGTATAATGAGTGTCATCTTAGAAGTAGTTGAGAGGCGGGGTGACTTTCCTACAGCTATTGCAAGAGTGAATCGAGAATAGTGATGATTCCGTTCTAGAAAATATCCATATTTAGAAAACTGTTATCTTACCGATTGGTTTCAGACACTTTCAAAAAGTACACAATGTGCTACGTTATAATCACTCTTTTTTATTTATATGCTTCAACTTCAAAACAGAGTGTCTCTATTTTTCTCAGGAAAAACAAATATAAATCCAGCAAAAATGAGTAATAAAAAAAAAAGAATAAAAAAAAAAAAGAATGGTAAGGTAACATTAGATACTTTTTAAGAATGCCATGTGATTGGCATGATGGACACATTTCACCTACATAGAATCTTAGGTATGATGTGACCATTGGTTTTTAGGCATTGATGCAAGTCGATAAGAAAGGACACAGATCTCGAACACAACATCATTGCACGATGACATTTTAAGTCACCACTGAAACTGGGAAGATATGAAATCACCATCTGTTCCATCTGGTTTTCTCCCACTTAATTTTCTCCTTTGTCCCCTCAAAGAATTCAATTGAACGTCGAAAGATAGAAACGCACTGATCTGGACCCAAATGAAAGGTTCAAAAGCGAACTATAAATAAACTATAAAAGGAGAAGAAAAGACAAGAACCCAACTGCTCAATTTAAGGGACAAATCATGTAGCCCTCCGCATTCGGCACAAGGATGATTGCTCATCATTGGCCCTGCCCGAACGAAAGAAGATGGCTGCTGGTCTCTACCGAACCTATCTTTATCGCAGGTTACGTGGTCAACCGAGGCATTCGTCTGGAAATTAGTAAAGTAGACGAAACGGCAACCGATCGGACGTTGCCAGGAGGATTACGTAAGTCTCAACCGGTCAGCGGCAATTCAGCATATTCGAATCTTAAAAAAACCGTGTGTTCCGATGCGCCATGCCGTCACCCGAAAGCACGTTCGAGGAATCATCGATATCTTGTTGATTTTCTTTGCGTCTTGCGGTTGAATTTTGTCTGGCTCCGGCCGAACTGGCGTTTTCCCGAAGAAAGACGTTCGACCCTACAGCGTGCATGATTGGATTTGCGGGTACCGGAGCCAGGTTTGATTGCTTTCCAGTCTTCGAGCGACATTAAAGTCTACGTAAACTATTGGTTTTGCTCTTGAGAAAAAGAAAGTCTACGTTAGCTCCGGTCCCATCTCCACCGGTTGATTCGAATTTTTTATAGTTTTACACGTGAACTCTTGATCTTCGTCGATGACTACAAGCCACCTGGTCGGCGAGCTAATGTAACTTCAATTTCATGGTCAATGAAGTATCTTTGTATTTTCTCAGGTTCCGTCTTGGGAAAGTTAAATAGGGTGTCATGCTATATCACCGTAAACCGAGGGATATTGCAGATCGGTGTGGTTGAGGCTAGGGGTGTCAATGGTTTGGTTCGCTTCGGTTTTTGGTTTTTGGTTTTCACTTTTCAGTTTTGGTTTTCGGTTTTTTTTTTTTCGTTTTTCTGTTCGGTTTTTTTGAGACGGACCTCTTCTTTCGTCGCTTCGGGCTTCTTCTCCAGTTACGGCAGCCGCAGAACCGGGTCGTCCAGGGTCAGGGAGACCTCCAGCTTGGCCTCCACGAAGACGGGGAGCTCCCTCTCGACGCGGGCGCGGCGCGAGATCTGCGAGGAATAACGCTCGGAGGCAGAGGAGGTGAAGACGGTGAAGAAGACGAGGAGGGTGGAGAGCGCCAGGGCGGAGACGAGGAGCAGGAACCACTTCTTCTTCTTGTGGGGCTTGGTGGCCGCGTCAATGGCCGAGGGGATCAAGAATGTGATCGAGAACGTCATCAAGAAAGTGAATTGGGCAAGAAGAAGGTCATGGCTGCTTTTCTGCTCTCTGGGATCGTGGAAGGATCCACCTTTGGGTGGTGGGTTTGCTCCACCACTACCGGAGGTCACGGAATCAGTGGGGGATGATGAGTTCGGTGGCTGTTGCGATGGAAAAGTTAATGGAGAGACAGAGACAGAGACAGACAGAGAGATGACAGAGAGAGAAAGACAGAGAGACGGGAGAGAATAACCAAATCGTTTGGTTAATGGTTTGATGTTATCGGTTTGTGATTCGGTTCGGTTCGATTAATCGATAAAAATTGAACCGATAACAAAAATTTTGGTTCGATTCGGTTTTCGGTTCGGTTCTTGACACCCCTAGTTGAGGCAATCATCAAAGCATACTTATTTAAGAAATGTTTTTAATTTTCAAAATATTAACGTTACATGACAAGAGAACAATACATTTTAAACCGTAATTTTTTGTTTATTGGGTTGCTTTTAGTGTTTTAAGGCACTTGTTCACGGAAGTCCTCTTATGAATTATATAAGTTCCCACCTAAGTTTTTCTTTCCAGGTGAGGGGAACATGGGAAGTGACATTACGGAGTTTCTCATTCCAGGGTAGATCTCTTGTTCATTTCTTCTCCCTTGAGCTTTTTAAGAACCTGCTCAGGTCCATTATGAACTATATAGTAGATGGCAACTAAGGGCCTGTTTAGTAACACCCAAACAAGTGTGCTCGACTCTTTTTTTTTTTTATTTTCCAGAATAAAAAAATAGAAATCCATGTGATTAATGTTTTGTTATCGGGAACAAAAATCCATTTTTTTTTTGTTCTTGGGAATAGATTTGGAACATAATTAAGAATTAAAAAAAAAAAGTTACTTTTTCTTCGTGGGAACAATTCCTAAAATCAAGTCTAATTTTTCTTCTTTTCTCTTATCTTTCCTTTTGTTCCTCCTTTTGGTTGGTCGCCGGCCTTGATCATGGCCGGCAACCCGTTGAAGTGTCGCCCACCCTGACCTCACTAGAGCATTGCGGGCGCCCGATGACCCTCAACCATTACGAGTCTCACGCCCGAACCTCACTATGGCTAGGCGAGGATTGACCTTGCTAGTTGGCATGGGGTTGGGCCTTGCCAAGCCAAGCCAAGGTCAATTTCGCGCCGCTTGGGCGAGGTGGAGCCTTATTGGTGGTCAGGCGAGGCTCAAACTTGCATAGATTTGCAAGATCGAGGCTCACGGTGGTTAGGCGAGGCTTTGGTGAGCTCACTAGACCTCACAAAGCTGGTCACCAATCATGACCGTGGTCGGTGACCAACCACAAAGAAGGAGGAAGAAGAAGAAAAAAAAAAAAAAATAATAAAAATTTTAAAAATTAAAAGAAATAAATTTTTTAAAAACTCTACTAAACACATTTCTGTTTTGGGAATAAAAATTTTGGGCAGTAATCAAGTGCTTTTAAAAACTAAAAAATTATTTCAGGAAACAAAATAAAAAAAAATTATAAACAAAAATTATTCTCAAGAACAGAATAATTACCAAATGCACCCTAAAAGTGACATAATATATCTAGTGACAAAGAGTAATATTACCACCAACCCTTATATGATCTTGTCATTTCGTTACAATCCAATTTCTTGCCTAATTGTATGCGTGCCTTAGTGACGCTCCGTGCTATCGAGATGAATGTGAGTAGTGTGAGAAGGTTAATATAATTGGGTCATGGAAATGAAGGCGGAATGCTCGCGCTCGAAATATTGTGATGCTGCTCTTTCAATGAGTCTTCTTTTCAGGTCTCTTTTGGGAAATCCTGTCAGCCAAAATTGGCACCGGTAGAAAGCGGACGCTGCTCTTTGAATGCAGCCACGGCAGGTCATAGGCATTTAGTTTTTGTTCTGAAGTGATCTGCATGTTTTTACGCGAGGGATTGGATGTCCGACAAAATGATGCACGGTACCATTGGTCATCATGACAAGACGACTTGCAATGCTACGCTCAAAAAAAATCTAAAAAGAAAAGGTTGATACCGGGTTTTCTTCGTATTGGCAAGTGCAATGAAAGATCCCTTTGCCACGTTTCCAACCGAAAAAGAAGACTCATTGGGTTGGGATCCTCGAGAGCGGGACGATTGTGGAACGCAAGCAAGAGATAGAATGACCATTAATGATGGCGTTATGCAAATTGGGAGTTAAAGTAACAAGGACGCAAATACTTCTTTAGGGATGTATGCGTGAAAGTGATGCTTCATCACTTAGAAATGAAAAGCGCGAAAGAGATTTAGATATAAAGATTCCATTAATTATGTGAGTAGTGTCCACGTATGTTTAGGAATCCATAATGGCGATGATTATCTTTTCAGCAATATCATTCGACAGGTCGAGTTTTCTAGTTACCCAAAGCGAGGTACAACCTAAGGGTGTGCAAAAAGAAGCCAGCACTGCCCTGACCGCTTGGAATCGGATCAAAACCGCCAGAAACCGATGGTTGTTAAGGAAACCAGTCTAGTTCCCAGTTCCAATTTATGGGAACCGGTAGGTACCGGTCTGGTTCCCGGTTTCATGGGCGGATCCGTCTATTCGTTCATCCAGATTTGACCGAATATATTATATTAATATATTAATTTTTAATATTAAAAAATTCGAAATTAGCAAATCTAAAATTTAGGATTTCAATCACTATCTTGTCTCGATTCACTACTCTCCAACTCCATCTCGTCTCTCTTAGTTCAAAATCTCCTCGAGCTCCCTCTTCCTCTCCAATTCACCTCCGAATCTACTCATTTCCCTTCGAGTCCTAGTCCGAACTCAACGAAACAGTGAGTTGATTCTCTTTTCCCCTCTCGAACTTGAACTCTCTCTCCACGTCATCACCATCCTCATCGCCACCTCTGCATTCACTGTCACTATCGTCATTTTCATTGTTGGGCTCGTCCCGCTTCTACCTCCCCTCTTCCTCCTCCCCTCCTCGGGCCTCCCCCATCGTCCTCATTTTTGGGGACTAAGGCAAACTCCAAGTCTAAGAATGGCTTATCGTCTCCATTGTCAGTCTTGAGAGAGGAGCGGGAGATGGCGGAGGTGGTGGCAAATATGGTGGTGGTGGTTGGGACGGAAGCGGCGTGAGGGTCGTGACCGCCACTACCGCAGTGATACATTCTTGAAGAGCCGTATATTCTTCTTGTTGATCAATGATAATTACAATATCAGATAACCCCGTTATATATTTAATCCTGTCTAAATATGTTTGCAAGTGAGATAATTGTCTTCAACATAGCTGCGTCTCTTTTTGGAAGATGATTGAGTCTCCCTGCCGTTGCGGCACTAGTACTTGAGGAGAATAAAAGCTACTATGGTCGGGAGAGCCAGAGTAAATAAATGTAGGGAGGGCAAAAAGAGGAAGGCGCGAGGGTTGAATCCATTCTATGGATCCACTCGGGATCCTGGACTGGGATCGACTGGCCCTGCAGTTGACCGGATCTACGCAACTACGAAAGTGGTTTATGGTTACAGGCAGAACCGCCCACCCGCACTATACACACCCCTAGTAGAACCGGCAGATTATACGGTGTTCGGCATGCCCTCACCTCGGCTGGGACTACCTCTCACGTGCATCTGATGTCGCACGTGCACGTGATCCGACGACCGCCTCATCTTTCTGGTGTACTAGGTACGCCCACGTCATCGAACCGCCCGACACGGCCAAAACAACTAGCGGCAGTTCCGAACACTAACTTACGCCGCAGCCACCTCGTCCTCCCCGCTAACTTACGCCACCTTCAAGCTCCAACGTCCCTGTCTCCCCTCTCCAACAACAGGTGAGAGTAGAAGCTCCCAACCTCCGCCAGTTCCTCCCCAGAAGGATCGGCATTTCCAGATTCCATCGCACGTCGATCCCGCCGAGAGCTCTCGCCCGTCGCAGGTAAGCTCCCGCTCCCGCCCTCGCTGCGCATTGGCACTTCCGCCGGAAGCGATTCTTTCATTTCGGACTCCGGCGACGGACGATCGGAATCCCGCTTCGGTTTTCTTTCGCGTCGTGGGTCGGATGAATGGTGTTTGGAATTGGATCGCGCGTTTTGTTGACTTGACTTTGGAAAGACGCGGGTCTTGGTCTTAGTGTGCGTGGGTTGACTCGTTATTTGACGCGATTGCTGGTGCGAGAGGATTGATTTGTGAGAGCGTTGAGGGATTTGGAGGAGGAAAGACGTGAATGTGGGTGCTCTCGTTGCTGAATTGAACGTCCTTGAGCGGACCCTTTACGGAGCGATGCGAGGTTATGGAGAGGGAGAGAGGGGATTTGATGGGCAACCTGCTAAAGAAGAGTAGACCTGGTTAATCTATTACCCGGTGGCTCCTCTTCGATTATCTTGCAACAGAATGTCATATTTGACTATGTTCTTTTCTTGAATCTACCATGCTCGTGTGCTTGCTTGGGATACAGCGTGCTGCTGCTGATAATAGTTTTGGGATATAGTTAGAAGGGAGGTCTCGTTGTTCTTGTCTGAAAACTTGCTGCAGTGTTTACCTGTCATAATTGATCTCCATTACTGACCACACTAGTGAAGAAGGGCATTGCCGTCGTCGTCGTTTGTCTCATTTTGTTGTGATGGACTTCTATTGGTTCTGTTTGTTCTCCTGTATAGGGTGAGTAAGTAAGCTCTAAAGCTAGAATGAAACGTCTGTTATCCTATGTGAATCATTCAACGTGCAATCAAATCTTATGAATGTACGTGCGAACTTGTGCATCGTAGATTGAATAAGAAATTTCATTCTCAATAAGCATGTTTCTGTCATGCTTAAAAAAAAGGTGTAGAGCTCGAGGTTGAGATCACAATATGTGTCATTGTGGACCTATTTTTTAGTTCATCTGGAGTGGCCCGAATGTCTTATGCGGGTCAAACTCACTTTGAAAGGGGAAAAGAAAGGAAAGAGAGAACAATTTAACGTTGAAGTAATGTATGAGTATTCTCTCTCTTTTTCATTTTTAGTTTCTTTGGAGTGTATATGCTTCAACAATTGGTGCAATCTACCGGGAAACTTGATGAGTGGGTAGTATGAATTTAAATGTAGACATCACGTATTCCAGTTGCCAGCGTTTTTCCATTTTTTGATTAAGACTTCTCAGTCAAGATGTATGCTAATTATGAGTTTAGTACATAGAAGCAATTTATGACGTAAACTAATCATAAAATGTACTACCTGTCATAAGGAAATTAACTTGTGTTGGCATCGGCTGTTTGTTTTTTATAACAGCTTGGCTTATCACATTGAACATGATGTTTTTATCTTCAGCCTCTATTCTTATTGTTGAGTTTATTACTTTTTTTTTTTTTTTTTTTCCTGCTCACCGGCACGGGGAAGCGGGGGGGGGATGTTGCATCTTTGGATCCTTCAACCAGCATTCGTGTCAAGCTTGCAATGTCATGTCTTTCATTTGACTTTCTTTTGAAAATTATTGATGGGCTTTTTCTTTGATGGATCTTCTTTAGGATGCAATGAATCATACTTGTCAGCTAATTAATCATCAATTAAAGCTGAAATGCAGTCCTTCCTTTGGCTCATTTCAACATTCTTCGTCTTCCTGAGCTATGTGGAAAATACATATGGTGGAATCACGAGTACTTTCATTCGATCACAGTGGTCATCAGTTGATATTCCGCTTGATAATGAAGTTTTTGCAGTTCCAAAGGGTCATAATGCACCGCAACAAGTGAGCATTCAATCTTTTGACACTGTTTGACTTTCCATGGAAGTTTCTGTTTGTAATTTCCCTTAAACATTTGGTAGTCCTCAGAAAAACGATGTAGTCATGCAACAAGACAATGGTTCACATTGTTTTTGTACATTGAAATCTCGTACTTTCCTTGTGTGCATCTTTCGGGGCATCTTGCCTTCAGTAAATTCTTTTGTTTACCATGATCTATAAATTGATGCCTGGAATTGTGCTGGAGAGGTGAATTATCCTAATTTATGAGATATTTTTAATTTGATGAAGTTACATCTAAACCTAACTTGTGTTAAAGAAGGGAGTGGGAAACACTTACTTTTAAGTTTTAGCTGGACCAGAAAGATTCAGACTACTACTTTTGGAATTTTAGGAGTAAATTTGGTGACCTCAGACACTGTGTGGCATAAACTTTGGGCTTGAAGAGGGACTTTCAGTTCGAGTGTTGGAAAGAAACAGATTACTAAGATGGTCCTCTCCTTGTTATTTGGCTCATTCAGATAGAGAGAAACAAAAGGGGATTTCAAGGAGTTGAATCCTCTTGGGATTCTTTTAGGGATGATTGGTTGTACACTCTTCACATTCAGTGTAGCGGAAAAGTTTGATTTGACATATGTAGTTCGTTGGCAATGTTAAGAACAGTCTTTTGTGCACAATTTTGTAGATGCGTGGCTTCTACTTGAAGCCGTTTTGTGTAGGGGTGGTACCTCCTTGGTACCTTCTTAATAAAGTCTTATTTTATCATTTAAAAAAAGAAAGTACTCACCTTGAGTCATCTTTATTAATTTCTGCACTCAGCTAGATTACGTTCTATCTGGATGTCCCTGCAAAGAATTCATTAGCTTGTTTCATTCACCTTGAAATAATTTTTTAGGGATTCATTTAGTTCGTTTCAGTCTTTCTTGTGTCATAACCCTTTTCCTTCTTTTGCAGGTTCATATCACCCAAGGTGACTATGATGGAAAGGCTGTCATTATATCATGGGTCACATCTGATGAACCAGGATCCAGTGAGGTACAGTATGGCACCATGACGGGAAAGTATGATCATTCTGCTGAAGGAAAAAGTACAAGCTACTCTTTTTACAAGTATAAATCTGGCTACATCCATCATTGCCTGCTTGATGGCCTTGAGGTGATCCTCTATTTGATTGATCTGCGAATTGACAATTTGTGGGATCATCCTTTAAGTTTTATAGACCACAGATTCAGCAAAGATTTGAATATATTTCAGTTATTTCATGAGTTGGCAGACAATGTCTAATCGATATTCTCTCTAAATTGTTTATTTGCTGCCTACAGTATGATACCAAGTACTATTACAAAGTAGGAAGCGGTGGTTCTTCTCGAGAATTTTGGTTTCAAACACCACCAACAATTGACCCAGATGCTTCATACAAGTTTGGAATTATTGGTGAGCTATCATTTGTTTTCGGAATTTCAGTAGCCGAAATAGACAGAGGGAAGATTGGTTTGGGCTTATTTGGAGTTTGTCTTGTTTCAATTCATCGAAAGGTCAGAATCTTGATTAGTATTGATAATCAAAACAGCTCAGTGTCTAGGTTCTTAATCACAGAGTGGATTGTCACTTGGTGTTGCATTAAGGTAGTATCTCCTACGCCAGCTTATATTATATAGTTCTCTGGGAGGGAACCTGCGAGAGCCCAAAGGGAGAGAGGGTTTGGAGCAGGGGTTAAAATGACCGGTTAATTTGACACTCCTACGTAATTAAAAAATCCTACAGAAACTTTTGCTTGTAAGAAAAACATTTTCCCTTTTATCACAATTTTTTTTTCACTCTTCTATTTTAAACCTGCCTTCCACTTGTAGGTGCAAATCTATTAATCGATCTCAATTGTTCACATTTTCTAGTACTTTGCTATCTATAGCCTGTATAAAAGATATTGGGAAGTACGAGATTATATTCTTTTGTAATGATATGCATGTTGCAGGTGATCTGGGCCAGACTTATAATTCGCTTTCCACTCTTCAGCATTACATGCTGAGTGGAGCACAGGCAGTCTTGTTTCTGGGGGATCTTTCTTATGCCGATAGATACAAGTACAATGATATTGGGCTAAGATGGGATACATGGGGTCGTTTTATTGAACAAACTGCGGCATTTCAGCCATGGATCTGGTGTGCTGGGAACCATGAAATAGAATATATGCCTTACATGGTAAATTATCTTCACACGTGCTTTTTAAATGTACCATTTTTGTTTTTTGCTTTTCAGTTTGTGATGACTTCTACTTTTAACTATTAAATTTTTGTATATTTTGTGGCACTCACACCTCAAATTTTTATTTAACACGAAACAATTGAAACCTTCATTGACATGTATATTTGTTTTCCATGAGTTTTAGAAATTTGTTATTTTCAAGTTTTTTAGGAAAAGTATAGTAGAGGTTATAAAGTAAAAGAAAATCTTCCCCAAAAGCTTATTTTTGTAAACCATTTATCATGGAGGACTATAAGAAGGCAAAGTGTATAATGTTCAGTGAAAAAACAGGGCTGCTTTTTGACAAGATTTTCTTTTGCAGAAACAAGATTATCATTGTTGTATATAAATGAACTATTAATGGGAGCTCAAAGAACCATATAGCTCTTTCTGATGCAAAACCAACAACGTCTAAGTGACTACTTCAGTGTTAAACTGTATCCGGTCCTGTAACTTCAAAAAGCAGCATGCTTTTGGAAGACTCGAATTCCTAGGCTTTCTATTGTGTGTGGGAGATCATCTATGTTTCTAATATCTGCTACTAATCTACTCTTCACTATTCTTGCGTCCTAACATGCTGTTTCTATGTAAGTAAAGGAGGAGCTTGATCCATTCAAATCCTATCTGCATCGATATCCAACACCTTATTTGGCGTCAAAAAGCACCAGTCCTCTTTGGTATGCCATCAGACGAGCTTCAGCCCACATAATCGTGCTTTCAAGCTACTCTTCCTTTGGTAATTCTTCTTTTTCACTTCATTCCCTACCTAACTTCGTTCTCATATAGCAATTTGAGGTCCTTTAATGTGCATGATAGAAACTCTGGCAAATAAAAAGGCATAAAAAAAAAAAAAATAATGAGTTTCACCACCAATAAAATTTTGCGAGAGAAGTTAACATCTGCTAATTTGAACCAATTAAACCAAGATAATAGAAAATTCAAATTGGTTCCTCTAATAACTAATAAACCATGTTTAATGCTACATCTGACAAATGCTGCTCTATTGCTACCTTTCTCTGCATGTTGAGACTGATCAATTGTGATTGCGAACAGTGAAATACACACTTCAGTGGATGTGGCTGCGAGAAGAATTTAAAAGGGTAGACAGAAAAAAGACACCTTGGCTTATTGTTCTGATGCATGTTCCTTTTTACAATAGCAATGATGTACACTTCATGGAGGGCGAAAGTATGAGAGCAGTGTTTGAAAAGTGGTTTGTTCGCAACAGAGTTGATGTTGTTTTTGCTGGGCATGTTCATGCTTATGAAAGATCGGTATGGTTCTCATCTGGCATGTTCTATTCATGCTTATGTTGCAATTACTTTCAGATGCTGCAGATATTTGCATTGTTACAATGATTTATAATGTTTTTATATCTGAGGACTCCATGTGATCTGTCTGTCAGAATCTGAGGTTGCACATGGAATTACAAACAAATTTACTTTAGTTGTACTGTCTCCAGATCATGGTCAGGTGGTCTGTCTGTTCCTCCAATGAAAACTTGTAGTAATAGGAAATCACAGACTTTGGCGGAGTTATGTGTGTAAAGTAAAATGTAAAAAGCCTTGTCACTGTTCAAAAGCAAAATGACACAAATGTATGCTGACGTGTTTATATTTATAATAAAAGCTGATTAATGCTTGTTTCATACAAGTTGTGAGATAATACAATTTACTTTTCCATACAATATTCTGTTATGCTATGACGTTTCTTTTGGTTTTGGTGATAAATTCAAATCTTTGTTCCCTTGTCCACTGCTGTATACTTGATGCGTATATGGTTGCATAAGTAGAATTTCTGGTGAATAATCAAATGAAATAAATCCCTCAATTAAAAATAGCTCCTTATACTTATTTTAGTCTGAATTTCTTTCTCTATGACATATTGAAATTTCATTCTACTTCTATTTAATGGCAAGAAATACTAGGTTTCCTGTTCAATGGAAGCCACTCAATATAATCTCAGTTGAGTGTGCAAAAGTATCTCAAGTGTTGACTTTGACAAAAGCAAAGACTTGTCGTCCTTGAAAAAGACAAGACCTACTTTATGCGTGTTGATATTTCTGTCATACTGGTTCTGTACCACATCTTGTGTTTCCCTGTTTTACTGACTTAAGTGGATTTGTCGATTTTCAGTATCGGAT
The DNA here is from genome assembly GCA_014182565.1 of Eucalyptus marginata. NCBI lineage: Eukaryota > Viridiplantae > Streptophyta > Magnoliopsida > Myrtales > Myrtaceae > Eucalyptus > Eucalyptus marginata. The sequence continues at coordinate 4,716,573 of CM024587.1, forward strand.
CTCAAATATACAATACAACGTCAGTAGTGGTGATCGTAACCCTGTACCAGATAAGTCCGCACCTTTATATATAACTGTTGGAGATGGAGGTAATCAGGAAGGCCTTGCCGGGAGGTGAGTTGGACATCTTATGTGCAGTTCTTTTTAATAGATCATCAAAGGTAGAAATTCTGATGATCATTTTCCAAGAAGTTCCCCCATTGCATTTCTATGATGATGTTACATTACTATTACAGGTTCAGGGATCCACAACCAGACTATTCTGCATTTCGTGAGGCCAGTTATGGCCATTCTACTTTGGAAATCAAGAACAGGACTCATGCATTTTACCATTGGAATCGGAACGATGACGGGAAGAAGGTGGAAACAGATTCTTTCATATTGCATAATCAGTATTGGTGAGTAAATTTTAGAATGTTTGATTTAGCTAAATTTGGCACGTATTGAATGTGACCCTTAACATAATAATTGGACAAGCCATGTAGCATAATCGTTTGTACGAATTACATTATATGAATCTCTTGCTAAAAACCATCTCCAAAGGAAACAATTGTATAGATGTAACTTTCATTTATACATGTGAGCCTTATTCACCAGTAACCAACAGCCAATGATTACTATCATCATGCATCTTGTCATAAGTGATCATCACTCTTGTTTCGATTTAATTTTGGCAGATCTTTCCTTGTAACTTATGATGTCTTATTACGGTTCATTGACGCAGGGTAAGCAGTTTCCGGCGAAGAAAACTAAAGAAGCATCGTTCCTAGAGCATACAGAGCAGATTACTATCGTCTGATTCGAGGTTTTGTTGGGTCACGAGACATTTAAGATTAGAGTTGGCAGAGGGAAGTACTTGATACAAATGGTTGTTTATATGGGAGTTCAAGATAGAAAGTCGAGTTTTGTAGCAGGTTAGATGATCTTCAACAAATAGTTTGATTAGCACTAGCTCGTATACATGGACCAACATTAGACTCATGGATTACACAAAATTTGTATTCTGTACATTTTCTTCTCATTCATTGTATTCCACTGTTTTATTATTTTTCCTTGCACCGCAATCTGTTACCATGAAATAAAGTCAAGGGGGCAAATATGCACTATGTGAGCAAACTCATTGCTCAAACCTTTTTTAGGTTAATCCATTCATACGAAGGCCAAGTAGCACCAGACATGAGGTTACGTTTTGGCTTATGTAATCTTTCTTCTTCTTCGCGCACTGTATTAAAGGTAACATTTGTACCCCAGGTTATCGGAAACTTTCAGATTTTTATTGCAACATGAACTGTTGGGTGGGCATGGTGTTCTCCACATTAGAGTTTCCACGTGACCAAAGTAATAATTGTCGAGGAAGCTCCTCTAGAAAGGCCTTCATTCGAATATGGAAATCGAAGGACAAGTATAACTTATATTGAAAAGTGATAAGGTATCTAATCAATTTAGGAAAAGTTTTGTATAGTAACTTTGAGTCTTTGAGTCTCCAATGTCCTTTCAGTCAAATACTTTCCATTGGGTAATGTCGTTTTAAATCAGTTTAGTATAATGTGATTTAAAAAAAATCATGATAAAAAGTGCATATTAGGAAATCATTCTATGGATTTTTTATTTTCCTTTTTTAAAGCAAGAGAATTCATTATTTTTATCTTTAACATGTATGTTTTCTTCGACCGTAAATGATTGTATTACCTAATCATTTTTATTAAAACAAGTCGGATGAAAGTCTATAAAATTAATTCGTGAAAAATTCCTGCACAAGAATAAAAAAATCTCAAAATAACTTTGGAAAAGCCCAAAATTCACGTAGTCAAGTTAGAGTGTCAAGCAAGTCCACCCTTTTCCTACACATATCCCACTTACATAGTCATCCACTCGATTTGTCATATTATTTAGTTTGGGAAGGCGACATTAACTGTTTAAGTCAAGCATTCTCAGCATACATCTCAATCAAAACTGACATTCCCTTAATCATTCCAGTCGTCCAGTAATCAATCGCACTAATTATGGCCGTTCTCTTTAAGCCAACTAGCAAATTGGCTTTGGCTCAAACGTAAAAACATGACAACCTCTGTTCTTGGGGACAGAAACATTCCTTAATCCGGTACGGCGATGCCAGCTGATCCTTGGTTTCCAAGAAAATGCTCGGCATGTTTGACCCCCAGCAAGGGGGAAAAACAGCTGCTTTTTTTTCCAAGATCCCCCGATCCCGATTGGCCACGTGAAGAGACAGACGTGAACCCACAAGGCAAAAAACGAGAAAAATAAAAATAGGAAACAAAAGTGATCTCACCGTCTGAATCACGACGTGATTGGCTGAATAATGCTCTCTGGCTTTTCGACCCCTGCTTTCAAGAACCATTCTTTCTCGCCTGTAGATTCGAAAGGAAGCGCCTTTCGCCTTCAGCGGTCTTCTCTCTCTCTCGGTTTCGTTTCGAGCCATTGGAGCGAGCTTCCCGCGAGGCCGTAGAAGAAAGATCCGGAGCTCCGGGAGCCGGAGACTGCCGTTTCTCTTGCTCCCAAGTGCTGTTCCGTTTCGGATTTCGCCCACTTTCTTGCTGATTCTTGAGGTGACCCGAGTGTTTTGTTAAGTGTTTGAGCGTCACGACCTATGGAATGTAGATCCTTTCGGTTGCTGAACTGCAGAGTTTGGTGCTTGTTTATGGTTTTGTTGGTGGGTTTGTTTTGATTCGAGATTTGCTCTGGGAGTTTTGGGCTTGCTGTTCTTGGTGATTCTAGTTGGTTTAAGAGGTCAGTTAAAGCTCAAAACTTCCTGGTCCTTGATCGCGAGCTGCGCTCCGAAGTGAAGTGGGTTTCAAGAAGTTTTGCTTGAGGTGTGAGTGAATGGAAATTCGAGAATGCGGAGGCAATTATATGTTGGCTTCGATTGGCAGGTCACGAAATGTATGAGCACAATTGGCTCAGGATGGTGTCCTCAGGAGGGCACAAGCTTTGACCTTTTTTCCGTGCCAGCGCGGTGGGCTGCAGGTTTATTTGTGTGTTTATCTGGTTGAGCTATTTGGGATATTGAGTCTGGGGTGCTTAGGTGTTGATTTAAGATTCTTGCGCTTACAAAAGACGGCCAGGACTTTATTGTTGGTTCAAAGTAGTTTATACAAATAGGGTGACATTAGATGGTGTTTGGTTGCATTTGCTCGTTCACTTAGCCCCTATAGGAAGCTGGAGATTGAAGCCGTTGAACCTTTGACCGAATTTTCACCATGGCATCCATCAGAAGGACCTTGTCCCCAGTTCCTCGACCTGGAACTCTGCTAAATGGCGAAGCCTGTTCAGTTTCATCTCCTTTGTCGAAGTCATCTTCTTGTGCCCCAACGCCAAGTCAAACACCATCAGGTGGAATACTGTCAATTTTGGTGGGTTCATTGGATTCTCTGGCTTTTGCACTCAGAGCTTTCTCTCAACGACCCTCTAGGCCTTACGATAGGCAAAAACCAAGAGGGCAAACTTGGAGAAGGGCAATATTTCATTTCTTCATTTGTTTTGTCATTGGGATGTTCATTGGAGTTACCCAATTTGCCTCAATGAATGCATCAATAAACTTCATTTCAAAGCACCATGCCACATCCTTTGAGCCGAGCACCACTTTCAGGAATAACCAGTTACAAGATGATGCAGCTAGAAATGCGACACCATTTTACAGTATGAGCAATGAGAATGACTCTACCCTGCAGCTACAATCACATCAGCAGCTGTTGTATTCGATTGCTCAAAATAGCAGTAATAATGAATCAGCTGCTAAATATGCACATGTGGAAGTTCAGAAGCTTCTGATTGTCGTGACCCCAACACAGAGACACCCGCTTCAGGCCTATTATCTTAATCGTCTGGCGCATACACTGAAGCTGGTACCACCTCCTTTGTTGTGGATAGTTGTGGAGATGACCTCACAGTCTCTGGAAGCAGCTGACACCTTGAGGAAGACTGGTATCATGTATCGGCATCTCGTGTGCGATAAAAATCTGACCGAGGTCACAGATGTAAGAGTTCACCAAAGGAATGTGGCGTTATCTCACATTGAAACACATCATCTTGATGGAATAGTTTTCTTCGCAGATGAGGATAATATCTACGCAACCGATCTATTTGATCAAATGAGGCAAATTAGGTACCTTTCATTATTCTCATCTACAACAAATTCTGCAGTTTTCTTTTCTGGCAGCAATACTTTGGTAATTCATGGTTCTATCTGGGAGATCCTCCTGAATTTGTGGTGGTATGGGTATATCTAAATCTAGAATTGGACTACTAAAGTGCCTAGCAGGAGATGCAAGAGTGAGCTTTAATGGTTGTTTGAGCATCAAGATCTCATCTCTTTTTGGACTGTTTCTGTACCTCATCCCCATTTAGATGCATATAGTTGGCCGTAATAAAATGCTTTCCATTTATTGACTAGCATGGCAATTGGAATTGGTAGATTAACTGTCTCCATCTTCCTATTGAGATGCTCCCTTTTGCAATGTCCTACTTTTATCTAAAACTCAGCTAAACCTTCTTTTATAATGTTGTCACGCGATCTCCTTCTCCGTGCTCTGTTCTAGTTAAACCTTATTTCCTTTCTTAATGTAGGCGCTTTGGAACTTGGCTGGTGGCCAAAGTGACAGATAGCAGAAGCAGAGCTGTATTGGAGGGTCCCATTTGTAATGGCACTACTGTACTTGGGTGGCATACAACTGAATCAAGGAGGGGATTCAAAAGATTTTATGCCGAATTATCAGGATTTGCCTTCAATAGCACAATACTATGGGATACCGAGAGATGGCACAGACCCACCCTTGAACCCATTAGGCAATTTGACACACCAAAAGACAAATTCCCAGTAATTGTCCTTCCCCTTCTGTTTTCTTGACCCCTATAATTAAAATTTCAAGACTGAAATAACCTGAATGCATTTTCTTGACTCATCTGCTATGACTGAGGTTTTACAATATGATCTACATGTCTAGGTGAGCACATTAGTTGAACAAATTGTGGAGGATGAGAGCCAGATGGAAGGCTTACTCCAAAACTGCTCAATGGTGATGGTTTGGCATCTTCATGTGGATTCATCTAGTTACTTTTATCCACAGAGTTGGTTGACAAAGAGTAATCTCAATGCCACTGCCTCACTGACATAGCAGTTTGTGGGGGGAAGTTGTTCAATTGATACTTCAAGGTAATGCAGTTTCTATTATCTCTGTTCTCCGCATACCTTTTCAACAATATGTCTGGATGTATTCAATTGTGGATTGTTGCTCTGGAGAAAAAAGACAACATAGGATTTGGTCCAATAAAGTTATTAGATGTTTTTCTTGACAATTAAACGAGACTAAACTTCAAATTTTTATAGCAGACAAAGTTAGATCAGTACATCCCACCATTGTAAAGGACTGAAATCTGCTGGCCATGGTAGTCATGCTTATGAGCTCTTCATTTGAACTGGTAAAAAAAGATGGTTACATTTTTTCCTTGCGATCTATCTTGGTGATTAAGCAGAGACGAATTTTGGCTTTTAAGTCGGTTGTGTACAAATAAGAGGCGCCTACTCTACATTTTGCAGTTTTCATTGCAATGTGATGACCAAGCAAAAAAGCCATTGTTTTGCTTACTTTAAAAGGCCAGTTTTACCTTGCTAATGAGATGGCAGTTCTGAATGAACAAGATCTTATGTCATCACAAGATATCCTGCTCATATCAGCTTCTATTCTATAAGCTTATATTCTTCTGCCATCACAGTGGTAAGAAATCATCTCATGAGTACTTCAAATTTTGCTGCAGCTGATGCATGTTTCAGAGGGATCTGATTCTACGAGATCGGCATTTCAAAATGAGGACCATCTGCCGAAGATTTCTCTGTACCATTTGAATTTTGCTTTGGTAGCATTGTATTCATCTCCTACGGTTTTGTAATTGTACAGTCATATGAGTCTCATTATTTCTGGATCCTCTTGGATTCTTTAAGCAAGGATAAATCTCAATTGAGCTAGATTCAGCTCTGCCCGCTTTATATGTGAAAAACTGAGTAAAAAAGAGATAAATCAAGGCAGATGAAAACGATTTCTTGCTGCCGTGGTCATTTCTTTGATACCCAGGAGAAAAGTTTCATCTAAGAGCTTATCATCCCCATCACTCATTTACAATTTATATCCCCTTCTAAGATCTAAAACAACCAATACTTGAATTACAGCTCATCAACAGAAAACCATATAATTAGAGAAGATATTCCTTCGCTGGATTTTACTCTTAGTCGCTGTCATCCCCAAGGCACAGAACAAAAAAACGGTTATCAAGAGTGCAATTCTGATTTTGACATGTACTACTGAAAGCCTCTAGAGAATCTTGTTTAGCACTAGAGAATACGACATCATTTACTTAAATTTCTTTTCCTTTCCTGCTGAGTGAAAACGCAGCACCAATATCTTGTGAACCCTCTTTTCCTAGTGCAGTTTTCACAGCAGCCTGAGATTTCAAACCTTTGCTTTCAGCTGGGGGCTCTGTCTTCTTCTTACCTTTGATTGTCTGAAAATGACCCGTGAGCAGATTGAGCGAAGATATAATCTCAACACTTAATACCCACTTTCAGGTTCAGTCACACCAGTTCCTTATTTCTCTTCCCAGTTCGATTTATTTTCGTGTAAGAATTCTCAGTTTCGGCTGGTAGCTTAGGGGAATTTTTACGGTCTACCTGGTGCTATCATTCCATTGATGGTTTAACCGACGAATCTTCACAATCTAACGGACTAAATAAATACATCTCTAGTCCTCGAAGAACTTGAGCAACATGTTCTATGCAAACACGAACCGAGAATACTCGTAACATGGATGTTAAAGAAACATATCTAAGATATAAATAAGGAACATATGCTTTAAGTTTGCAAACATAAAATGGAATCGAAACTGGCAACGATCTCTCCTAATTTTGTTGAGATGTCGCAATCAGGACAAACTATCTGGAAGACAAGGCTGACATTGGATACCCTTTCCAAGGTTTTGCATGGTCACTGCTAATTTGTCGGGAGTGGCAGAGAAATCATGGCATTTGCTACTTTATTTAGTCAATTATAATTTTTCTGCGAAATACCATCGCCAACCGTCGATATGTCCGAGTGGTTAAGGAGACAGACTCGAAATCTGTTGGGCTTTGCCTGCGCAGGTTCGAATCCTGCTGTCGACGATATCTTTTATTTTTAATCCCTTTTGCGTCTGCCTCGGTGTCAATTTGTATAAAATTATCGAGGCACTAGTCCTACATTTCCTTAATTGCATCTCGATCCGTTTTACATTTTGTGGGCATATGTTAAATGTCGAGTAACTCCATTGTGCATGATATTATATTCTGGATCATTGAGCAATGGACATGAAATGAGGAGAGTTTAGTACGAAGCAAGGCTTGAGCTAATTTAGATAGTATCTGACATAACGGGGAACACTCAAATCCTGAAATTTGGTGCATCTATATAGCCGACTCCATATATGTGATCTCTGCGCGAATAGGACAATATGCACTGACGGATCATGTGAGATTCGCATGGCATTGGACTGAGACGTACATACCATGCGATTTGCCACTTTTAACTCTTCTTATCGTCTGTTAGCTTCAATGGGTTTGACAGAAAATGAAGCACTGGAGAAGGTGGCAGAGAAATGGGATAAGACCAAACATGATGAGGGAGCACAATCTCAATCTCGCCAACGCCACCAGAGTGTTGCACTTGTGCTCTGCTGCTGCACATTCTGCACCAGTCCTCGGGCTTTTCTTGCCGATTCCTACTTGCAATTTTGAAATCCCGGCAGGCTCATTGAGCAGCACATTCGTGATCGTCCGCCTGATCCTTTGTCTGTCTCTCCATGACCGCCTCTCAGCACCTCTGCATCTCGCATGTCAGTCCAATCCGCCCATCACCGGGTGAAGCAGAGAATGGCAATTGGGCTCTCTCTCTCGAGCCTTCAAATGGCAACACTCGCCATAGTCAAAAGCATCTGGGGGAAGACTGCAATCGATATAGGTTTCTCAGACGATGCACGAGGAGTGGCGAGCATCTCCACGACATGGCTGATCCCGTGATATTGTCCAAGCGGCGTGGTGCCGGTTGCTCCATGCGGTTGCTCCAAACGAGTTCTACTACACCCGACTCCCCAAGATCATGTCTAGCATTGCATCATCTCTGTATCAAATGGGGCTATCTGCTTGGTTGGTGAGTGTTGTTGATGACATATGACAATAAGAAGAGGTAGAGAGATTTGGGTGTCTCATTACACCATTAGGGGTCATTTGACTACTTTTTTTGGGTTGCTCTGCTGCTCTGAGTCCTGCTAAATTGTCTGTTACATTGGATATTGCAGAGCTTTATGGTCCTCGTATGGGAGAGGAGGAAGCATTATTCACTACATAAAATCTCCATTCATGTATTCATACCAAATAAGTCACCGTATATCAGACACGATTCCAGATATGTGACTCTAATCATGTAAAAATGGTAATATACTGCTGACAGAAGTTAATATACATGCCCTATTGACTAATGGTCAAAGGAAGAAGAAAAAATCACTTCCTTTGCCTAACTCAAGAAGTGACACTGATCTCTTCATCTGCCACTCTACTTGAAGCACCATCACCACCTTCTCCTTTGCAGGGCCCATAGGACTTGCTGCAAGCAAGAAAGTACACAAAGTTGAGGGTGCTAAAACAAGTGATGACCCAAAAGTAGTAATCATAGTGCCCCTTGTTGATATCATTCCCAACCCAGCCCTCCATCTCTCCTCTCTCAGTAACCAACTGGACAATGCTGATTATGAGGCTGGCCAACAGGCTCCCCACCGCCATGCTGACCCCGAACAGAGTGGCGGCGATGCTAGACATGGTCTTAGGCAACTCCGAGTAATAGAACTGGTTTTGCCCGATCGCATTAAAGCCTTCAGCGATGCCGATCAGAATATAGTACAGAAGTAGCCACATCGCTGACATTTTTACCACCCCCATTCCATCCAAATGTTCTTCCTCTGTGGCAACTCTTCGCCTAACTGATTCCACGATGGCCAACACTGACGTCGCGAAGATGGATAGAACGAGCCCATACCCCATCCTCTGTTTCAAGCTTGGATAGACTGGCTTTCCAATGATTGCAGAGGCGAGACGGAGGAATACACGGTTGTAGAGAGCAACGAATGCTAGCAAAGAGAGAACCACAAAACTGTTGAAGGAGCCTGCGGGGATTTCGAAATTTGGGGTGACACGTCGGTCCATGGAGGTGACAAGGAGTACTATGAAGGAGTTCTGGTTGCTGGCCACAGCCAACATGATCCCGGTCGACCATAACGGGATTATGTTGATTAGCGATTTCAGCTCTTCGACTTGGTCAACTGTGCAGAGACTCCATGGATCCAGGGTCTTCCCATCTGTGAGGTGCAGTTGGTCAGTCTCTCTGATGACGCAAGCTTTGTTCAGAAACCTGAAGAATTGAGTAAAGAAAATTCAACGATACAGTCCAGAAATGCGATAGCCAGGTAAATCACATTGCAAGTATGCCCAAAAGCACCTCAATTTTTCGCTTGGCGCTTGAAGCATTGATCCTTTTCCAATAAAATACGGTTCGTCTGGTCGCAAGGATGACAGCTTGATGCTTCTGTTTCTAAAGGCAGCTACAGTGACTTGGAAGAACCTTGTGAGCAGGCTTGATTCTACCTTCAGTTTGAAGTAGAAAGGTGACGCCAAGAAGAATGAGAAGGTCGATATGAACATGAGCACGACGGGGACTCCAAAACCAACTTTCCACCCTGCAGTATCTTGAATGTACACTACGCAGGTCATCGCGACCATCACTGCGACCATGACCGAAGCATAGTACCCACTGAAATACTTCTGTAACAAGTTGCCCGAATTCTTGGAGTTTGCTCCTATTTTTAGTTGGTCGGCGCCGAACGCTAAGGCAGATGATCTTATGCCTCCGGCTCCTATGGACATGAGGCCAAAGGAAGAATATAGGAGCAACAACTGTGCTGTGGTTGCTGATCCGCAAGTGTCCTTGCTGAACTCGTCACAAGAAGGCGGCCTCGCTTGAGGAAACACCGTTGTTAACCATAGAAGAATCATTCCCTGGTATATGAAACATGGGTTATTCTGATCCAGTCACTAAAATGTATCAAACTTTGCATGATTTCACAAATCTGCTATACATAAGGCAATTCAACATATAATGTAAGGCAATTCAACATATAATGTTGCTCTTTTCTATTCAAGATAAGATCAAGAACACAGAATCCACAAGAACTGGCCCTGCAATGAAAATCAGGAAAATCAAAACGTCTAATGCACTTTCCGGTGTCTTACAGGAACCAAAAGGAAAGAAGACAGAACCAGAATACTACAGGAAAGTACAGAAAATGTGAACACAACAGACAAGTTGATGTTGTAGGTGCAAAAATGTTACAACTTGCGGGCACATCCTCGACTCTTGCTTAGTGACTAAGGTAAGGCGTTTAGATCCCGGTTTAGACTCCATGGCGGGACGATCAAAGGCTTTTGGAGCACCTGACCAATTGTATTTGGATTTAGAACCCTCTGGTCCACTAATTTGAATGAAGGTTTTGAACTTGGAAGATGATAAGTCAACTGAGACTTCATTCACTAAATGCACAAAAACCTTTTTCTACCTTTTCTGTTTGGATTAAAACATAAATCTCATCTGCTAAAATCTGCACAGCCACGAGTGAGGGGATCTCCAAACTTTGCTCGAGGCCAAAAGCTAAGAAGCCGGCTATTTTGTTCATTAAACCCTGGTTAACGTGAATTCCAACAACAGACGAGTCAGACAAATGCCCAGAAAAGGCAAGGCACCATATGAATCCTTGATAAGGACCCGCGCTGTTTCATTGTTTCGCATGTCACTTTCCACCCACCCAAAAAGAAGACGTGCAAGCCTATCGTGATCGTCCTCAATGACAGTGGGCGATTCGCGGATGAAAAGAAATCCAGAAGCAACGGTGATGGCATTGGCGAAAAAACCAAAAATAAAAAATAAAAAAAGGTAAGATCCAAGCAATAATTTCACGAAATGAATGAGGTAATCTATAGTACCGTGAAATTCACTTATTGATTATGTTAATTGTAGGTAATCTATATTTGTTAAATTGACATTGTTGACTTTTATCTTGGATATCACTTTCATGAATCAGTTCATGTGTCCTAAAGCATCAATCTTGATTATCTCCTCTTTCTAAGGGCGATTAGAGGGTTAGATTATGGTTCAATCAGTGGGAGAGATTGAGCTTCAAGAAATAGCGAATGGTCTTCGTAGGGCGATTTAGTCAACATCGGTAAATCGAACACATAGATTAGTTATCGTTGCAACTCCTATTTTTCTGGAAAAACCAGATGCTGTGTAACATAACTTCATTCTAATAGCGTTGACTGACATGATGAATCTATTACCAGGAGACTGGCGATGGAACCGAACCCGATCATTGCGTAGCGGCCAAAGTAGGAGTCGGCAAGGAAAGCGCCGATGATCGGGAGGAAATTGGTGGCGGCGGACCAGAGGAAGAGGACGTTGGCAGCGGCGACATTCTCTAAGTGGTATTCTCCGGTCAAGTACACCACCATGTTGGGCAGCAATCCGAAGCTCGCCACTTTCTCAAACGCCTCATTCGCTGCACATATAAACACACCCCCAATCCTGGAATGAACGAAACCATACACAGACATGATCATGCAATGAACGAACATGTACACGATGTGTATGAATCCTATACCAATTATGAAAGGGATGGTTCTGAGGCCACCCTTTGGGGTTGGGTTCTTCAGGAGCGGCTCTCTGATCATCTTCTTGGTCGGTTGATCACAAGAACGGTCACCCATCTGACTCATGTTCGCTCTTCACAGAGAGAGAGAGAGAGAGAGAGAGAGAAAACTAAAGGGACATGAAACGCGAGCACAAAGTCACAGAAATGTTAGCTGAGAAGGAGGACATACAGCAGGGAACGCCGGCATCGAAAGGGACTCGAGAAACTAGAGTAAAAAATAAATAAATTTCAAGAGGAAGTTGCGTGAACGTCGACACGTACGAGGGGAGTGGCTTGACTGGTCATGCCACTGCTTAACAGGTTGCTCCGAGGTCTCCGAGGTGGTTGCATCTTGGAGACACACCAACAACCCCCACGAGGCCACCACTTTAAGGAACTAGAATTTCAGAACCAGAATCTTCTCGTTCGAAACCTTCGTCCTAAAGTCGGAAATCTTGCAACAAATGATAACCCTATAAAAATAGAGTTATTTTACCTATTTTAGATAATAATTAATGCAAAATCTATGAGAAAATATTTAGATTTCTTTCTGATTATTTGAATTTTCCTTATTTATGCAGAATAATGATATATGGAGAAGATAAAGAAAAAGATGGCAAAACTCAAAAAATCAAATAAAGGAGCAGTGGAAGATGGATATCAAATTAGGGAATCCTTGATTTTGTTCCCTAATGTTATCTGCAAGCGTTTGGAGATTAGATAATTTAGATATATCCTATGAAGAGGAGAACATTGAGAGAGAGAGAGAGCAGTTAGGTTTTTGTTAGATTGTTTTTCATTGTTCTAAGAGTTTTTCAAGTATTTTGAAGAAAAACAAAAGTGGTGACATAATTCTTGTTCTTTGATTCAAGATGCTGAGTTTAATTTATATTTTTATTTCTTCTTCTACTATGTTCTAATTTTTTTTTGTTACGATGTAGCCTAACCATGATGATGTGAATTTCGTGATTTTTATGTTTTGTAATTGATTTCATTCATGTGAGTTATATATTATTGTGCATAATGCTTTTGAGTGACCGACCACTACTTGAATGATCAGATATGTATGTTTGAGACTGAGAAGTGATAATATACAATTGCTCATTATAGTATATAACCATGAATTAAACGTGGATAGAGATATACCGCGTTATTTGTATGCTTTCGGTGATAAAGGTGATCAAAAAAGACTTATTGTAAGCGGGAATATTCATAATTTTTAATGCACTCATGTTTATTTTAATTCACATAGAGATATAGTGGATTAATAAACTGAGTAGGTTTGCCATACCTAGAAATAGGATAGTAAATAGGTTAGGAAATTCCGCTATCACATATTTAATATCGTTCTTGTATTCACAATAATTTAAAATTTATATCTAGTGGTTATGGTGAAATCGGATGTTCTAATATATTTATTTGATTGATTTACTGCATTTAGTCTCCAAATTTTGTTTTTAATTTATTCTCAATTATATTTTGATCTGTTAGATAAATTTTAGAGTTAATCTATTTTAGTATTTAATTAGTTTATTAATCATCGATCTCTGTGGGACGATATTTTTTTATCATTATATTACTTGTTCGACACGTTGACTTGCGTTTAGAATTTTACGAACAACAAACATGAAGTTTTCTCCGTTAGAATTTTTCAATCCTTGACCAACCGGATTTCAACGCCAACCAGAACGAGGGATCGACGCATCAGCCCTTACGTAATCTCCTCGTTCTTTGGTCTTGCTTTCCGTCATTTGAGGTCAGACGGTGCATCGAATCAAACGGCTTACGTAGTGTTTGCTTCTTCTTCTGCAGTGCTCCAGGATCGGTATCGAGGCTTCATTAAGTTTCCTGAGATGGGTTGTTTGGATCTGGTCCGATCGATTTTGATATTCAAGATATGAAAGTGAGGTCTTTCGACGAACGGTGATTGCAAAAGAAATCACGGAAACTGCTAATCAGGTGACGTGCAAGATTATTGGCGTGTAGGTTATTGTACCTATCAGCCCTTCATTGAACGGTTGTTGTTCAACTAGTGTTGCTTACAGAAATAAGATATTTCCACCAATAATTTGTGGAATGGCATCTCACACGTAAAGATGGTTATTTGATTGCAGTGATGAAATAAAGTAGGGAAATTACCAAAAAAAGTCCTGAACTTTTTAATCTGGTAAATATAGTCATAAATCTTTTGATGATTTGTCAACATAATACTTTCGGTCAAATTGACTAAAAATCACCGATGTAAACGTGGAAAACCACGTAGAATGGCCCGTACTGACATGAATAATCTTTACAATTTTTAAAATTTTCTTTTCTTTCTTTCTTTTTTTTTTTTCACCAAATCCAACAAAGGCCAGCCAACAGTCATGGACCACAAGCAAGGGCTGTCGAGGGCCTCGCAGCCTCGTTAGGCTTAGAAGAAAAAAAAAGTAAAAAAGAGAAAAGAAAAAAATTATTTAAAAAATTTAGAAAATTTTAATAAGATTATAAAAAATTATCCACGTTAGCGCTAATCATACTACGTAAGATGGCTGGCACTCACTTTGGAGATTTCTAGCCAAAATTAGCTGGAAAGATTACATTAGCAAAGTGTACTAGGTCCATTTTTTACAATTTCCCTAGAAATAAGGCTATAATGCAAATAGCTATTGCATTTTAATTCAATAGAGCTGTAATATAAATTATGTTGTTTGGTCTAAGTAATGCGTTGTCTGTTACGCTATTTGGTTTCGTAAATTATAAATGTGTCAAGGGGAAATAGCATCAACATTCTCAAAATACCCCTAAAATAAAAATCAGAGGGAATATAAGTTTTTCTTATAATTAATAATCTAATATTTGTAGAGTCAGCGAAAAAAAAAATGGTACTTTTGGAATAATTATTAGATATGAGCCATGTAATAGCCATTACTGCAAGTTTACATTACAAAAGGTAGTCAACTTGTAATAGACGTATAATGTAACAGTCTTTATTGAAACCAAACATTTTGGGAGCGTCTTCGGTTAAAATTAAATTGTGCAAAACCATGTGGTTCTTACCATGCTCTACGAAAGTCCCTATGTTACCACGATCTATATGAGACTTATGAGTTCCCCTTTAGCTTAGCTTAGAAAGGATGGACTCTACCCATTATTTCAACATGCATAATGTGGTTTGTTAAATAACAGTGAAGATTGATTCAAGTCAAAATTGGTTCTATCCGAGCCAGTTCTCAAGTAAAACTTGTTTAGACCACCAATTCGGAATTTAAACTGGTTTGGCCTTAGCTGGTCCGCAGAATTTCTACCCAGGAACCTGCCTTGTTCCCCAGAAAGCCGGCGGGTTATCTGGTTCAATCGGGAGGGACTGGTGCTCAGTGCTCACCCCCATTGATGGTTGTTATTGTAGCGGCTTACCGTAGAAACTTAAGGCCAAGGCCAGAAAGAGATAGCCCAATGGCGGCCCGATTTTAAGCTTAAGACGAAATGGTTTTGGGTCTTTCTCTGTAGCCACAGGGACATCTCTGGAAAGCCCACTAAAGTGCAAATCCCGAACCTACAAGGAAAGCAAAACTCATTGTTCTTCTCCGACGCGCTTGAAAGCTACTTCGCATTGTATCCATCATTCAGTCACTTCTCATCGCTAAAATCATCCTAGGTGGGTTTACAGGACGAAATTCTCCTAACCCTCGAGTCCCCACGAACGAAATGCAAATCGTACTCACTTGATTAGCTCAATTTGTGCTGTTCAATCACAATTGAACGATAGTGGACGACGGCGACAGGGACGGCTAAATGGACACTCATTTTTTAAGATGCACACATCTCTATGCGCTAACTCATTGTTCGATGATGTGCATCAGATGAATCTTTCCAATATGAAATGGGAGCCTTGAGCTTTCCCCAACAAAATCAAGAATCTGCAGCGCTTAGTAAACCGTCAGTAATGGCCGGCCTTCGTTTGTATAGCCTTTTGTAAGGTAGGGTGTAGGAGAATGAGTGCATACCCACTTTCTTAACTATCCATGTATACTCATATGATTCTCTACTGTAATTATTTGGGCAGTGGAAGGTGGGACACTCCCATTAGCTCGTGTGCAGGATTTAATTTTGATTTCGAGAACATGATTAGTAATAACAGCAATCATGAAGGAGTCAGCACTTAAGAGCTAGCCCTACCCCCTTCCACTTATGGTGCCTCTACGTTGAAGCCACAACCTAATCTTCAATCTTTTCTTCTTCTTCTTTTTCATTTGTGGGATTAGAAACCTTTAGAAAATGTATTGCACGAGTGCAAGTAGGTCAGCTCCACAGCCACGATAAGATTCCAATTCGGTACTATAATCTAGGGTATAATATCATTAAGAGTAATGCTCCTTTTGTCTACTTATGATGTTTAATTTGGGAACTTTGCATGTGTAATATAGTCCCTGAAAATCCTTCCACTTTATGCGACTGTATGGTCTCTATACATAAATGCTGTGTTCATTATATTGTCTTGAATGATCGGAAGATGCAAAGGAAGGGAACATGAATATTTACTATATATGGCTGAAAGGTGTGTGATTGGAATGGTGTTCCGTGCATGAATACGGTTTTGAGGATTTTTAGGAACAATTATAATTTAGGGCCTCTTTGTTCGTGTGTTTTTGAATAAGCGATTTTTTGCTTTCCGACACAAAATTTAAGATGACATCCAAATTTTAGCTAAAGGGTGTGTGATTGGAATGGTTCCATGCATGAATACTGTTTTGAGGATTTTTAGGAACAATTATAATTTTTTTTTTTGTCAGTCCTATTCTATTCCTACTCTAACTCTCACTCTCAGACTTTTGCCCTGCCTCTTTGCAGGGCGTGGGAATCGAAACCCGGGCCTCTTTATTTGTGTTTTTTCAAAAAGGAAGGAGCAACTTTTTGCTTTCTGATGCAAAATTTAAGATAACATCTAAATTTCAAGAGATTGTGAAAAACTATGTGTTAACATTCGTATATTTTTGTTTGATGGGCACAGCTCATTCCTCTCATCACTAGTAGTTTCCTTTCTTATCATGCACTGAGCATTTCCCCCTACAACTTAAATCTGATCATGTTCAAGCCACGTGTGGGAGGATACTTTTAAGGGGGCTTGAACAAGACTATTTAGCATAACGCTTGCCTAATTGGGCCTCATAATTTGATAAGTAATTTTTTCCTTATAAGTAGATGTGGGCAATAAATTAGGCGCGACCTAAGAGGTTAGCCACACTCGAGTATGTACATTGGTAAACACCGTTGTAACAATTAGAAATTAAACTAAATTCATCGGTACCAAAAACTGTTTGATATCCGCATTAAAGATGAGTCATAATTACAATGTTATCTTTAATGAGTATGTTTGTAATTTTAGATGTAGTGATTGTTTTTAGAGATATGGTGAAATATGATGAGATCGGATGAGATATGGTGATTGTTTTGTTAGTTTCCAGATCTTATCTGAAACGCTAGTTTAATCTAATGAGAAGAGCAAATGTTATGTAACAATTCTATAAATAGAAGAATCTTGTAATTGTTTTTTGCTAAGGTGAAATAAATCTATAGGCCTATCTATCTTTTCTCTTCCTTGTGTGAGTTGTGAGCGTTTCACTTTCAAATTACTTCCATCAAAGTGGTATCGGAATTTACGGTTTGTGATCATAGCGTCAACAAACAACCAACTTCCTCTTCAATACCCTCGTCTTACCAAAGAAAATTATGGTAACTAGGCCATTAGAATGAAAGCTCTACTTGGCACCTACGGTGTGTGGGAACTCGTCAACAATGGCTATGATGAGCTAGAGGATGTTGCTACCTTGAACCAGAACCAGAGGAATACCTCGAAGAAGGTTTGTTTGAAAGATGAATATGCCTTGTCTATCATCTATCAAGCTTTAGATGATTTCATGTTCGAAAATGTGTCGAACGCCACCACTGTTAAAGAGGCATGGAAGATTCTTCACAACACACATCAAGGAGTACAGAAAGTTCAGAAGATTCGCCTTCAAACCTTGAGAGGTGAAATAATCTAAATTGATTGCTGAATATTTCACAAGAATCTTGGTGATTGTCAATCAAATGAAAAGAAACATAGAAGACGTTTTAGATGTTCGTGTTGTCGAGAAAATACTTATGTCCTTAGACAAGAAGTACGCCACATCGGTGTTGCAATTGAAGAATCCATAAACTTGGATGCCATGACGATCGATGAGCTTATGGGTTCATTACAAGCCCATGAAAAAAGATTCAGAAGAAAAAATATTGAACCAGTGGAGGAAGTTCTCCAAACATGATTGACCACCTAAGATGAGAATGAGCAAAGAAGAGAACTCACACAAACTTGTGGGACAAACCAAGATTGTGATTGTGGTTGAGACCGAGGTCACTTTCAAGGAAGAGGTCGTGGACGAAGCAGAGGAAATGTTGCTCGAAGTGATGGTAGATCCCAGTATCAAAGAGGTGTTTGTGAAAGAGGAAATAACTCGATGGGCTAACAGTATGATAAATCTAAAATTCGATATTATCATTGTAATAAACTTGGTCATTATGCTACTAAGTGTTGGAATAAGGAGAGTAGCAGAGTAGATAGAAAGACAAACTTGGTGAATGATGCCAATCAAGTTCTATTATCGGCATTCAAAGAAGATGAAGGAGGTCAAACTGATACGTGGTATTAAGATACTGTGCAAGCAATCACATGAGTGCTAGAAAAGAGATGTTTACCAAGTTAGATGAGACAATTAAAGGGAAAGTCTCTTTCGGTAATAACTCCAAAATTCTTGTTTAAAGCAAAGGTACAAGTTCGATTCGCTTGAAGAATGGTGTATGTCAGTTTATTACTAATGTTTACTATGTCCCGAAAATGTCAAGCGATATTTTGAGTTTGGGACAGTTTCTGAAGAAAGGCTATACTGTTTATATGAAAGATCTTAGTCTTATGCTAAGAGACAGAAATAATAAACTGATTGCGAATGTAAAGATGTTGAAAAACAGGATGTTTACTATCAATATAAAGAATGATATGTCTCGATGTCTGAAGGTATGCACGGATGATCCTTCATGGTTGTGGCATTTAAGGTTTGGCCATCTCAACTTTGGCGGACTTAATTTGCTTTCTCGTAAGAAGATGGTTTATGGCTTACCACATATTGATCATCCCGATCAATTATGTGAAGGGTGTATTATTGGTAAGCATTCCGGAACTAGTTTTCCAAAAGAAGCGACTTATTGAGTGAAGAAGCCGTTCGAGTTGATTCATTCTGACGTGTGTGGCCCAATCATTCCTCAATCATATGGTAATCATCAATATTTTGTTACCTTTATTGATAATTTTGCTAAAAAAAACTTTTGTCAATTTAGCCCTAAACCTTTTACAATTATGCCAGTTTAGTCCATCTGGCCAAAATTGGCCGGTCAGTGCTGACGTGGACGCCGTCGGTCAAGTGAAAGCTAACATGGCAATTTTTAAATATTTTTATTTTTATTTTTTTTCAATTTTTTGAATTTTTGAATTCTTTTTTTTTTCTATCTTCTCCTTCCTCTGGCCGGCCGGCGAGGCCGACCTCGCTGTCGTTGGGCAAGGCCCTGCCGGATCTGGTGAGGCTTGGCCTCGCCCAACCACGGTGAGGGTGAGCTCGCCGGCAGCAAGGTCGACCCTCGCTAGATCCAAGGCGGGTCGACCTCGCCTTGGCCGAGGCCAAGCCTCGCCGGATCTGGCGGCAGTGGCCTCGCCGGCCAATGGCAAGGGGTGGTGGGAGCGCAACGTCCGCATCGAATCGAGGATCTCGTCGTGCCATCGATGGTCGTGAGGGTTTGATGGCCCGTTGAATCGCTGCGGGGCCTTCGTCGGGCCGTCTGATCTAGCGAGGCTCGGCCTCGCCTAGCCATGGCGAGGTCAAGCCTCGCCATCCTGGGCAAGGAGCTTCGCCGGCCAAGGCGAGGTCGACTCTCGCCTTAGATCTAGCGAGGGTTGACCTGGCGAGTGTCGGCGAGCTCGACCCTCACCTCTGGCTGGTGCCGGCCGGCTAGAGGAAGTAGAAGGTAGAAAAAAAAATAAAAAAAATTCGAAAAATATTTAAAAATTCGAAAAAAATTTTTATTAAAAAATTGCCATGTCGGCCAGCCGGATGGCCAATGTCCACGTCAACCCCAACCGGCCAATTTTGGCCGGATGGACTAAATTGACACAATTATAAAAAGTTTAGGACTAAATTGGCCAAAAAAAAAAAATTAGAACTGATTTGACACAATTGCAATAGATTTATGATTTTTTTGGTGATTCTCCCCAATTTGGAACTTTACATAAAATAGAATACATCTTTGGGGGATAAATATGAATATCTATTAGAAAGGAAAATATAGATTTTATTTCCTTCTTTATCAATTCGACCCAAATCTTCTACTAAATTTAGACTCTACGGACTGATCGTCCTTGTCTTTCCAGTAGAGTCGACACAAAGCTTATCCTACTAATGGAGATTCCATAGATGCACATTCTTTGTCCACCACGTTCAATATAAATTAAGCCAAAAGTTTCCATACCAAACATCACTAATATCATAATACATCACAGCAATGAAATCCCTAAGTCGATTCACGCATGTCCTTTTCTTGTCACTTTTCTTCATTTCCTCTCTTCCACCATCACAGGCCAACAACTCGCGTTTCTTGAGTGATATCTGGGTAAAGCGCCATGTCCATGTCATCAACAACTTGCCTAGCGTTATCGGGCTCCGATGTCAATCTAAGGACGACGATCTCGGGGCCCGAAACCTCCAGCCAGGTCAAGAGCAAGAGATCGTTTTCCGGATGCACGTCTTTAAGTCAACCCTCTTCTGGTGCTTAGCTCGAGGGGAGCGGCATTTCAAGGAGTTCGATGTGTTCACGCAGGATCGGGATAAAAACCGTTGTGGTTCCGATTGCAAGTGGTCTATGCGGGATGACGGGATTTACTTTAGCAACGATGGCACCACGTGGGCCCTTGAGTATAAGTGGGAAAAGCCGCCCAATTGAATATTGTTTTGGTTGAACAAAATAATCTGAAATAAAGTCAACATGACTCTTTTATATTGTTGGTCTTTCGCCCTTGCTTTCCGTTGATGGTACTGTCTAGACCTAAACTACTTTATCTAAACTTTGGGACGTAAAATTTCGAGGGAAGAAAAAACTTTCCTCTAACCATTGTCAACGTGATGACCTCGCTATCTGATTTGTGGAGCGCCCTCATATCAAAACCATATCCAGGACTGTATTCACCCGAACGAAAACCTTTCATTGAGGCCGGATTAGATTTGTCAAAAAGCCAAGGATAAAACACTTAATTTTTTATGTACCTTAAATTAATATTTCATGGTGCCTCAAGTTGCCAAAAAATCAACAACTCATCTCGATGGTCTTTTTTTGGAAATCGATAATGATGATTACACTTTTTTTTTTGGTAGAAAATGATTATTACACTTAAAAATACAAAAAGAATATTATTTAAAGAGTATTCAATACTTGTTCACAGTGTGAGGAGGGCTAAAAGCTTAAGGTCATTGGTTAAGCACCCCGAAGGACGCTTGAAGTCATGCCAATGGACTAGAGTTTTCATTTCTCCTCTAAGTTATCTATCACAAAAAGACTACTACGACCACATCTTAATAGATATACGATTCATGATGGCCCCAGCCAATTCGATGAGGGTGTGGGGCATTCATTGGGATGATAAGACACAGACAAGCTGCAGCTCCCGACATGTTCCTAGAATGGTAAATTGCAAAGAAACGAATTATATCTCTCATTGGGAGTACAACTGACCAACAATATGAGCTGAAGCAAACACTGTTTTACAAAAGGTTTTGCTGCACTCATGCCAATTTCCTGACACTTTCCGCGATGGACAAATTGAGCAGTGAAATTTTCGAGTAAAGAGCCACATGCTTGAAATTTATGCAGTCAAAACAAAAATTGATCTCAGTTCGAATGTAAGCCTTTAGGAGTAATTCATCTAATTGATTAGATCAAATTGGTTAGGTCTAAAATAAGAATATCCCTTTTATATGATCTCCTATAGATATCCACATATAGATACATTGACTTTCCATTTCCTACATCCACCTCGATTCCGATCTATTTGAAAATTGCTATAATTTATTTACCCATATATTTACGCATACATAAAAGCTATGTTCGGAGGAAACTGCCATATTCTACTAAATAGATATCTGTGTTATCTATATCTAAGTCTTGAAAAAAAATAGATAAGATTTGCACCTATCGATATAATGTTTCGGATTGAATTCAAACCATCAACTTCAGCAGGAATTTTGTGTTCTGTTTTGTTTGTGTAATCATTGAGAGGATCTACCGAGTTTTGCACACGGGCCCTCGCTTGCTCACTTTAAGTCATTTCAAGTTTTCATAGTGACAAAGGCAAGAAGAATCTCGTGGCTTTCATGAATCCCGCCGTTCAAGAAGGCATTCTTTAAACCCCTTCTATGGGCAAAGCACCAAAAACGGTGGAGTCCAAAAGCCAAAAATAAAACTAGCAACGAGACAAAGCTGACACCCCTTTAAACTGGGGTCTTCCGACTGTCTGCATTCTCTTTTGCCACAATTATATGAAAATGCAGAAAACCACAATTACGAAATGAAGTATCGTACTCTAATTGGATGCTATAAAGAACATATATATACTCGATATTGAATATAATCCACTTAGAGACTTTCTTACAATATGTTGCATTGTTTGGTATGATTGTAATCATAAAATAATTATGCTATGATGACAAGAGAATGTAACTTGCATTCTTTGTAATATGTACTCTTTTAAATTTATAGTACTAATGAAGTGATTATTGAGGCAAGAATGCTTAGACAAAGTGTGGCCCTAATAGACTTTTAAGATGGTTAAGGAACGCAGGAATAAATTATATGGAGGTAGACGTCCTCGGATGATCTAATTTAGAAGAGTTGCCTTTTGACGTAATGACATTGTTTAATATTGGTACTCCAAGATTAAATATACTCATATAAAAGCATTTCTAGGTTGAGGACTTCCTAGAAAAGTGTGCTTACTTGTACACCATAAAACACATGAGACTTGATATAAGATTGGTATAAGATGGATCCAAACGGACAATTCTTCGGGTGAGTTAAACTAGAAATGTCATAAGTTTCTTAAAAGTTGGGTAGTGCAATTGCACCTAAAAGCCATTTTAAGTTGCTGCAGTGGTGGATGCCCTACAACCTACAGGTAAGAGATTTTCACTGAGGATTTGATTAATGAGTACTCTCAGGATATTTATTAGAGAAGCTTAATGAGCAAATATTCGATTTAAGGTATTAACATATATATGAATATTATGAGGATAGTCAGTGTTTTCTTATTTAGTTGCTAGTCAGTGTTTTCTTATTTAGTTGCTTAACAAATACTCTGATAACATTCTTAACAAAATCTTTTTGCTAAATAGTAAACACCCTATAAATGCCGCAACAACTCCTTATACGGTTAAGACTGCTCTAAAAGAACTGTACCAAACATCTTTTTAGTTTATCTATAACCATTCTTTCCTCGATAAAGGAAATAAAGGCCCTTCTTTGCCCACAACCCATTATGAGTACCCTTCAGTCATCATATCATGATCACTCTTGACTAGCTTGTTCTTGCAGGTTCCTCTAAGTCTTGAATGTGCAAAAAGTAAGCTCTGTCTCTTGAGTTAGAGCTTAGTCTTGAATGAATGACAGTTTTATATGAGACTAACAACTGTGTTTTTTGGAGCTTTGTTTACAGTGACTTCATGCAGCGTCAAGCAGAAGAAGCTGGAGCATATCGATGAAAATGGCCCTACAAACTTGTCGCCATTGCAAGCATCATGCATGACCCCTGAGGACGTTGGCAGCGGCGACGTTCTCCAAGCGGTACTCTTGGGTCAAGTACACCACCATGTTGGGCAGCAATCCGAAGCTCGCCTCTTTCTCAAACGCTTCATTCGCTGCACATATAAACACACCCCCAATCCTGGAATGAACGAAACCATACACAGACATGGTTATGCAATGAACGAACATGTACAGATATGTGTATGAATCCTATACCAATTATGAAAGGGATGGTTCTGAGGCCACCCTTTGGGGTTGGGTTCTCCAGGAGCGGCTCTCTGATCATCTTCTTGGCCGGTTGATCACAAGAACGGTCACCCATCTGACTCATGTTCGCTCTTCACAGAGAGAGAGAGAGAGAGAGAGAGAGAGAGAGAGAACTAAAGGGACATGAAACGCGAGCACAAAGTCACAGAAATGTTAGCTGAGAAGGAGATTATACAGCAGGGAACGCCGGCATCGAAAGGGACTAGAGAAACTAGAGTAAAAATAAATAAATATCAAGAGGAAGTTGCGTGAACGTCGACACGTACGAGGGGAGTGGCTTGACTGGTCATGCCACTGCTCGACAGGTTGCTCCGAGGTCTCCGAGGTGGTTGCATCTTGGAGACACACCGACAACCCCCACGAGGCCGCCACACCTCATCGTCCCTTCGTCCACCCTGAAACCAAACCACTTTAAGGAACGAGAGCTTCAGAACCAGAATCTTCGTGTTCCAAACCTTTGTCCTAGAGTTGAAAATCTTGCGAACATGAAGCTTTCACCGTTAGAATTTTTCAATCCTTGACCAACCGGATTTCAACATCAACCAAAACGAGGGATCGACACATCAACCAAAACGAGGGATCGACGATTTATCAACACAATGCTGGCAATGCCATGAATATTCTTTACAATTTTTTTTTTTTTATTTTTTTACCAAGTCCAACAAAGGCCAGCCAACAGTCATGGACCACAAGCAAGGGCCGTCGAGGGCCTCGCAGCCTCGTTAAGCTTGGAAGAAAAAAAAAGTGAAAAAAAGAAAAGAAAAAAAATTAAAAAAAATTAGAAAATTTTAAAAAGATTATAAAAAATTATTTACGTTAGCACTAGTCATATTATGTAAGATAGCCGGCACTCACCTCAGAGATTTCCGGCCAAAATTGCTAGAAAGATTACATTAGCAAAGTGTGCTAGGTCCATTTTTTACAATTTCCCTAGAAATAAGGCTATAATGCAAATAGCTATTGCATTTTAATTCAATAAAGCTGTAATATATATTATGTTGTTTGGTCTAAGTAATGTGTTGTCTGTTACGCTATTTGGTTTCATAAATTATAAATGTATCAAGGGGAAATAACATCAACATTCTCAAAATACCCCTAAAATAAAAATTAGAGGGAATATAAGTTTTTCTTATAATTAATAATCTAATATTTGTAGAGTCAGTGAAAAAAAATGATAATTATTAGATATGGGTCCATGTAATAGCCATTACTGCAAGTTTACATTACAAAAGGTAGCCAACTTGAAATAGACGTATAAAGCAACAGTATTTATTGAAACCAAACACTCCAGGAGCTCCTTCAGTTAAAATTAAATTGTGCAAAACCTTGTGGTTCTTACCATGCTCTATGAAAGTCCCTATGTTACCACGATCTATATGAGACTTATGAGTTCCCCTTTAGCTTAGCTTAGAAAGGATGGACTCTTCCCATTATTCCAACATGCATAATTAGGTTTGTTAAATAACAGAGAAGATTGATTCAGGTCAAGTAGAACTTGTTTAGACCACCAATTCGGAATTTAAACTGGCTTGGCCTTAGCTGGTCCGAAGAATTTCTACCCAAGAATCTGCCTCGTTCCCCAGAAAGCCGGCCGGTTATCTGGTTGAACCGGGAGGGACTGATGCTCAGTGCTCACCCCCATCGATGGTTGTTATTGTAGCGGCTTACTGAAGAAAATTAAGGCCGAGGCCAGAAAGAGATAGCCCAATGGCGGCCCAATTTTAAGCTTCAAGACGAAATGGCTTTGGGTCTTTCTCCGGAGCCACAGGGACATCTCCGGAAAGCCTACGAAAGTGCAAATCCCGAAGCTACAAGGAAAGCAAAACTCATCGTTCTTCTCCGACACACTTGAAAGCTACTTCACATCGTATCCATCATTCAGTCACTTCTCATCGCTAAAATCATCCTAGGTGGGGTTACAGGACGAAATTCTCCTAACGCTCGAATCCCGACGAACGAAATGCAAATTGCACTCACTTGATTAGCTCAATTTGTGCTGTTCAATCACAATTGAACGATAGTGGGCGACGGCGATGGGGACGGCTAAACGGATGCTCATTTTTTAAGATGCACACATCTCCATGCGCCAACTCATTGTTCGATGATGTGCATCAGATGAATCTTTCCAATATGAAATGGGAGCCTTGAGCTTTCCCCAACAAAATCAAGAATCTGCAGCGCTTAGTAAACCGTCAGTAATGGCCGGCCTTCGTTTGCATAGCCTTTTGTAAGGTAGGGTGTAGGAGAATGAGTACATACCCACCTACTTAACAATCCATGTATAATCATATGATTCTCTACTGTAATTATTTGGGCAGTGGAAGGTGGGACACTCCCATTAGCCCGTGTGCAGGATTTAATTTTGATTTCGGAACCATGATTAGAGATAACAGCAATCATGAAGGAGTCAGCACTTAAGAGCTAGCCCTACCCCCTCCACTTACGGTTCCTCTACATCGAAGTCACAACCTGATCTTCAATTTTTCCTTCTTCTTCTTTTTCATTTGTGGGATTAGAAACCTTAAAAAAATGCCTTGCACGAGTGCAAGTAGGTCAGCTCCACAGCCACGATAAGATTCCAAATCGGTACTATAATCAAGGGTCTAATATCATTAAGAGTGATGTTCCTTTTGTCTACTTATGATGTTTAATTTAGGAACTTTGCATGTGTAACATAGTCCCTAAAAATCCTTCCACTTTGTGCGACTGTATGGTCTCTACACATAAATGCTGTGTTCGCTGTGTTGTCGTGAATGATCGGAAGATGCAGAGGAAGGGAACATGAATATTTACTATACCTAGCAAGTCAATAAGGGCTTGGCCAATTTTGTCTGAAATATATAGCTGAAAGGTGTGTGATTGGAATGGTGTTCTATGCATGAATACGGTTTTGAGGATTTCTAGGAACAATTATAATTGAGGGGCTCTTTGTTCGTGTGTTTTTGAAAAGGAATGAACCACTTTTCGCTTTCCGACGCAAAATTTAAGATAACATCCAAATTTTAACTAAAGGGTGTGTGATCGGAATGGTGTTCCATGCATGAATACGGTTTTGAGCATTTTTAGGGACAATTATAATTGAGGGCCTCTTTATTTGTGTGTTTTTAAAAAGGAAGGAGGGACTTTCCACTTTCCGACGCAAAAATTTAACATAACATCCCAATTTCAAAAGATTGTGAAAAATTATGCATTTGAATATTTTTGTTTGATGGTCACAGCTTATTCCTCTCATCATTAGTAGTTTTTTTTCTTATCATGCACTGAGCATATCCCCCTACTACTTAAATCTGATCAAGTTCTAGCCATGTGTGGGAGGACACTTTTAAGGGGGTTTGAACAAGACTATTTAGCAAAACGCCTGCTCAATTGGGCATCCGAATTTGATAAGTAATTTTTTCATTATGAGTGGGTGTAGGTAATAAATTAAGCGCTTTGAGTATGTACATTGATAAACGCCACGCTGCTGTAACATGGTACTACAAGTCCTATGTCAGATAGTAAAGGTCTTGCGAGATGATCAGTAACAATACCCATTCTCTAATGATCATCACTTTAGGTGCTAACAGTTAGATATTTCTATCGGAGTTCACCCTATCCGAAATGGGCTTGAAGGTTATAAATGGTACAAAAGTAAGGTTACTCTCAATAGATATATGATTCACAATTGCCCTAGCCAATTCAATGGGAGTGCAGGGTGTTCATTGGGATGATAAGGCACGGACAAGTTGCATCTCCCGACATGTTTCTAAAGTGGTAAATTGTGAAGAAACGAATTATATCTCTCATTGGGAGTACGACTGACCAACAATATGAGTTGAAATAAATACTGTTTTACAAAAGATCTCCTGACACTTTCTGTAATAGACAAATTGAGCAATAGAGTAGTACAATGTTTGAATAAAGAGCCCTATGTTTGAAATTTATGCAGTCAAAACAAAAATCAATCTCGGTTTGAAAGCTTCGGATTGAATTCAAACCATCAACTTCAGCAGTAATTATGTGTCCTGTTTCGACGGAATAATCATTGAGAGGATCTACCAAGTTTTGCCCACGGGCCCCCGCTTGCTCACTTTAAGTCATTTCGAGTCTTCATAGCGATAAAGGCAAGAAGAATCTCGTGGCTATCATGAATCCCGCCGTTCAAGAAGGCGTTCTTTAAACCCCTTTTCTGGGCAAAGCACCAAAGACAGTGGAGTCCAAAAGCCAAAAAGAAAACTAGCAACGAGACAAAGTTGACCCCCCTTTAAAATGGGGTCTTCTAACTGACTACATGCTCTTTTGCCAATTAGCTTTAGATATATGAAAATGCAGAAAAACCACAATTATGAAATGAAGTATTGGACTCCAATTGGATGCTATAAAGCACAAATTTAGTCTATATTGAATATAATCCACTTATTTAGAGACTTGCATACAATATGTCACATCGTTTGATATGGTTCTAATTGTGAAATAATTATGTTATGATGTCAAGAGAATGTAGCATGAATTCTCTTTTAAATTTATGGGACCGATGAAGTGATTGCCGAAGCAAGAAGGCTTGGACAAAGTGTGGTTCCTAGCAGGCTTTTTAGATGGTGAAGGAGCGCAGGAATAAATTATATGGAATGAGACATTCCTAGATTATGTAACTCGGTGCCTTTTGATATAATGACATTGTTTAATATTGGTACTCCAAGATTAAGCGTATTCAAATAAGAGCATTCCTAGGTGAGGACTTCCTAGGGAAAAAAAGTGCTTACTTGTACACCATAGAACACATGAGACTTGGTATAAGATTGATCTTCTTCAGGTGCGTTAAACTAGATGAGTCAAAAGTTCCTTAAAAGTTGGGCAGTGCAATACCTAAAAGCCATTTTTAGTTGCTGCAATGGTGGATGCCCTACAACCTACCAGTAAGAGATGTTTATTGAGGATTTGATTAACAAGTGCTCTCAGGATACTTATTGCACAAGCTTAATTTAAGGTATTAATATATATATGAATATATGAATATATATATATTATGAGGATAGTCAGTGTTCCTTTATTCAGCTGCTTAACAAGAACTCTGGTGACACTCTTAACAAAATCTTTTTGCTAAACAGTGAATACCTTATAAAAGCTGCAGCTCCTTATACAGTTAAAACTGCTTTAAAAAAACTGTACCAAACAATATTTTTTTTTTTTTTTGGTAAAGGTACCAAACAATATTTTAGTATATCTATAATCATTCTTTCCTCGATAAAGAAAATGAAGGCCCTTCTTTGCCCGCAACCCATTATAAGGACCCTTCAGTCATCATATCATGATCACTCTTGACTAGCTTGTTCTTGCGGGTTCCTCAAGTCTTGAATGTGCAAAAAGTAAGCTTTGTCTCTTGAGTTGGAGCTCAGTCCCGAATGAATGACAGTTTTATATGAGACTAACAATTGTTTTCTTTGAGCTTTGTTTACAGTGACTTCATGCAGCGTCAAGCAGAAGAAGCTGGAGCATATCGATGAAAATGGCCCTACAAACTTGTCGTCATTGCAAGCGTCATGCATGACCCCTGAGACTCCAATTGAGTCCATGGAGTTTCTGGCAAGATCATGGAGTGTTTCAGCCATGGAGCTGTCGAAAGCTCTCCACACTACTCATGTCTCCGGCAGCAACGACAATAATGACAATGCAGAGAGATCATCTTTTTCTTCAGTTGGCACAGATACGAACGAAGCTAATTCCAGGTCACCAAGAGACTATGTAAGATTCCCATTCCAAACTCTTATTTTGTACACCGTGAACAAAAGGAGAAGTTTCATAAGCCTATGGTAGTAGCCACTGGCATAAACACTTGGATGGGAAGTAAGATCGCTTATGTGTAGCTCCTACTTTGTAAAATGCTTAGTAAATTTGCTGTGTCAGATCTATTCTATGTATTTTCTTGGTTGTATAATCTATAGATAAATCTCTTATCTCTGGTCACTTGTATGATTATCTTGACTGCCTCAAATAATTTTGGAGCTGGAGTTATATTAGTTTCCCTGCCGAGATAAAGAATCCCACTTACTGTAGAATCTTCTAAGGACCTGTCAATTCTGTCTTCCAAAAATTATGTTCAGATGAAGCGATATCATGTAAGTTAAGTTGGGTCTCGAAAGAAGAAGATGAAATTGACACCATATTACTCTTGAACGAAGCAAAGCAGAGACATTTACCTAGTTAAAGAGTACCTTTAAACACTTGCCATCCATCTGTTTTTTTTTCCCCTTTAAAGTTTTGTCATCTTTGCCATCTGCTTTGGTTGTACATGATCTTGACAATTCTTTCTTTCACCTTGCAGCTACCTCAGCAACTACCAACTAATGAAACCGAGTCCATCTCTCCAAGAGACAGTGGTGAAGTCAGGGTAACTCAAAGCTTTCTATTTTTTCCCACCCCACACACTTGCCCTTCACTTGTCATCAAGCGGACAAAAAGAAAAGAAGTTTTCAAGCACTTCAGATAAAAATGGTTGTTAAACTTTTGTTCCAAGAATGTTCTGGATAAGCTCAGAAATTTCACTTTGAAAAAAAGTAAGTGAAACACATAGGTGACAATCTGCAACTCAAGTTTAATTTAGGAGTCTTGTCTGTGAAGGAATTATTCCTACTCCATCAAGCACTCAACCCGGAGTTCCTTTCCAATCAACAACTTCTCAGAAATGGGGTAAATCATCACTCAAAATCACTGCTTTCACGAAACTCCAGAAACAATACTTAATCATATTGACATTGCTACTTTGTTCTGCAGATCTACAAGAACATAATGAGGGGAAAAACAATTGGGAGGTGGTTGAAGGACCAGAAAGAGAGGAAGAAGCAGGAAACCCGGGCCCATAATGCACAGCTACACGCAGCCGTGTCCGTGGCAGGGGTTGCAGCTGCTGTGGCGGTGCTCGCAGCATCCAATGCAACCCTGACAGAACAACCGACCAATCACCAGAAGAAGCATGCCAGGACATCCACAGCTATAGCTTCTGCAGCAGCTCTGGTGGCATCCCACTGCATCGACCTTGCGGAGGAAATGGGAGCCGATCACCAACAGATTACGGCTGTGGTGAGTTCCGCAGTCAGTGCAAGGACTAATGGTGATATCATGGCCTTAACTGCCGGAGCAGCTACAGGTATGAGCAACACTCAAAACATAATCCTCAGGATAATTAGGACACAAAAGCCAAGTTTTTCTCAAAGGGAAAAAGAAGAGGCAGAGTAAGCTTTAGTTGAATAGAATTGAGCTTTTATCAATGGAAAATCATAGTGCAAACCCCCCGCACTTTGTTTAGCAATCCTTGGTCCAGAAATCTACAATTTGGCCCCATATGTCAAAGGCTTGCATTGCGCAATTTTTGGTGTTCTTTGAATGGAAATTCAATTAATATATCTTACAGAATAAAAGCACACCTTAAGCTGATTGGTTAAAGTATCACCAGAAAATGTAGAAAAATGGAGGTATAAACGCTTGTTGAAATTTGGAAAGGGTACATTTCTGGGGCAAAGGGGGTGCCCAGCACCAATGGTGTTTTGGGCTTCTGTTCCCAAACACAAGATCACCACTTCAGATTGCTTGTGGTAGCAATGCGTTCACTCACTTTGATCGATATGATTTGGACCTCTAAACACTTCAGCAGGGCTAAGGTGATGGGGCTTGCCTACCTCGGACCAGTGGTTCACCACTGTTGCTAAGTGACAACCACTCTGCATTTTTTAATCTCAACATATGTAGGCCGCAGTGGGTGTTAGAACCCTCATGGTAATGCCCAATGGGAGTAGCCACGATGATTGCCCTCCCTCGCCTTTTTGACACAGTTAAAAGGAAAAAGAAAAGGACAAAGGGGATACCTGTGTAATTTGACCTACTCATAGAGCTTACTGTACTTTCTAAGTTATCATCTTGAGGAGCACTGTCATTCTTGGTATTTTTCCTACAATAATCCAATTAAGTGTAACTTCTACAACTCAAACTGTGCAGCATTAAGAGGAGCCGCCACCCTGCGAGCAAGGCTTCAAAAGGGTTATGGAGGAGCGACATTTGCCATGGCAGAGGACAAGGGAGAAACTGACAAGGAAAACTACATGTCGATGTCAGATGCATTAGACTTTGTGTCTAAAGGAGGAGAACTTCTTAAACGCACAAGGAAAGGTATACGGACAGCATTAGAGAAAAAAGAGCATCCGTTTATGCTTTTATGCTTCTGACTTCATTGTCTAACATTTACACTTCTGCATTTCCAACATAAATGCTGTTGACAGGAGCCCTTCACTGGAAACAAGTGTCTTTCAATGTAAATTCAAACTTTCAGGTACAAACCTAATATTATAACAACTACATTTATGTTAAGAAAATTGGAAGGGTACATCAAATTTTACCGATGCACTTAAATTTTTTTCTTTCCTTTTCTTGTCTCCTCCTTAATTCGCTTCAAATGACACAGAAAGCTCCACGTGTTCATGAAGAGCAATTTATTATCATTCTCCATCAGACCCATAGATAATACATTCTTCTAATCTTCAATTCTAACGATTGCTCAAAATTGGAGGCAGGTGGTAGCAAAGATGAAAAGCAAGCATGTGGCAGGAACATTCACAAAGAAGAAAAAATGTAAGCGAATGCTTTTCATGATAAACTCTTTTGTCACCTGTTGGCTCTGTTTCATCTGAAACGAATTTCAAATTACAGGTGTAGTCACTGGAGTGCATCATGATATCCCAGTCTGGAATGGAAGGGAAAAGGAAGACGGTGGTGAAAAGGCTTACTTTGGTATTATAACGACAGACAGGGTGGTTGAGTTTGAATGCCAAAGCAAGGGAGACAAGCAAATGTGGACTGAGGGGATCCAGCAAATGCTGAATTACTGTTCCAACATGATATGATCTGGAGGGAAAAGTGGTATGGTTGGAATTTAGAAGCCCAGAGAAAGTTTATTCCGCATAAAAATATCTGCATGGTGAGATTGATTGGAGAAGAAGACTAGCAATTAAAACGTCTGAAAGAGCCATGGAGTAATCTCCAAGGCTACCTCTGTACAAATACCAAGTGAAAAGCAAGATGAAAAAGCTAATCAAAGGTGAATTTGAATTACCTCAATATCTGCACCCCAGCAATGCTTCAGTCACTCCAATTCTTTGAGGAAGTCAACATTATCAACGAAAACCTGAGTGAGAGAGAGTCAAACTTTGTACTTGTATTTAAATGGAATTAGAAAATACAGTGTGTGTGCTTTCAAAATCATTTGGCACCAAAATAAAAATGAGTTCCACATGCATATGCGTATCAAATCTTCAAATGGAAAGATTATAAAGGTCTTCATTGTCGAACTTAGCTCTTTCCATTGGCTCAGCAACATCTACTGGGTAAAATTATAAGAAGAGTATTATTCATAAGGCCAAGGAAATCACAAGAAAAAGACGTACCGATTTCCAACCATCAGGGTCCAAGCAAGCAGTTATCTTCGTATTAATACCTGGTAACGGGCCAGGTTCAAGGGCAATTATCCCATCAAACAGTTTAATTGCCTCGGCCGTCTTATAAACATCATCAGTTCCAATTGCTATCTGATGAAAGACATAAAAGCTCAGTGTGTCACATGATTACCATGAATGAGCACAAGGATTCCAAGCGAACTTTTGCTCAAATAATAAGAAAGACTGGTGGGAGCATAAGGGTGGAGACCTCACCTGGGCATAGCCGTCTCCCTTATCATATACCGTGACCCCATAATTGTAAGTTAGTTTCAGGACTGGGTTTGTGTCTTCGGGACCATAACCCAATGTAACTTCAGAATACTAAAAAGTGAGAAAAATGCTGAAAGCATCAGAGAATGAGACATTGCCATTTTAAAGAGAAATTATCTGCAGATCACAACCAATAAACTGCTTTGAGAAGGAACTAAGAAGCATTCCTGAATTGAACTAAAGAAATGAAGGCATTGACTTGTGCTCAGAACAGGGTCAATGTGTTCAATGCATCAGATATTGAACAAAGAGAGACAAAACGACACATGGTTTTGGTGCAGACTTTTCTTGAGACATTACTAATCATCACTCACCAAGAAAAGCAGTGTGCCTACGTACTTACACCACATGCCATGGGATAAAGGATAAAAGATAGTATGAAAAGATTCAGGATCAAGAGAGATGCAGAATTCTCATTGCCACACAACCTTCCCACGCATGATTACACCACACCCACCATACGACATGCAAGCACACGTTCCCAACTTTTAAGACTTCATAGGACAGCCTAAGCTCAATGCTTTCAACAAAGTTCAATTAAGTTGAGATTGGCTATGATGAGAGACATTAAATCACCTTGTATTCAGGGTTGTCTTGTTTGCTGAGAAGGTCCATTCCAAAAGCCTTGCAGTTCAAAAAGGACAGCAATTTTTATCTTAAGCACATATATGCGACAAGAACTTACATGGTCTGGTGGAAACAAAGGAAGCTCTTCATAATTAGTCAATCACCTTCTTGTAAAAGTTTATTGATCGATCGAGATTGCCCACACAAAGGTTTACATGATGTAGGGGCTCAGGAAGTAGTTGCTGCTTCTGACAGCTCAAATTTGTATCCATCTGGATCTTCCACATAGGTAATTACTTTACTGCTTCCATCAAGCAGAACAGGTTCCTTTATCACTTTACCTCCCTTTGCCTTTACAAGATTCACTGCTTTTGCTACCTGCAAGGAAATATTGGTAAATAAGCCACAATATAGAGCAGTGGATAAGTCTATTTCATTGGGCAAAACAAAATTTAAGAGACAAAGAAAGTAACTTTTGAGGTTTCATAGCAAACTTTCAGACGAATGTAAGGATACTGTCAGTCTCATAGACACAAGAAAGGAACAAACTTTAGACAAAGAAGGATAACTTACATCGTCCACTGTGATGCCAAAGTGGAGTCCATTTCCTACATTGTACTTGTCCGTGCCATAATCTGTTAGGCATCAGCAAATTATGCTCAAGAATAGAAGGAATATCTGAGCAAAGATTTCAAATTCACAAAAGGATGGAAAAAAAAGAGAGGAAACAACTTACTATAAGTTAGTTCCACAGTAAAATGGGAATCTTCAGGTCCATATCCGAGAAAAGCATTCGAGTATCTGTCCTCTGGTATGTCCCGTTTTCTCAATAGTTTCATTCCGAAGCATTCAGTGTAAAATCTGCAGTATCTTGTTAATTAGCTATTTGCATGAAAGGCACATCATTAGATGAGGAAATGAGCAATATGAGCAATTACAGGTCAAACGGTTAATGGACATACTTTATAGTCTTGTCCAAATCACCAACACGATAAACGGCATGGAGCATTCTTCGCTTGTCTTTCTTAGCCCACTGCAATGCACTTTCCTCAGTGAGATTACTGTTCATTTCCGCTACATTTCCGATGTTATTTGTTTCAACCGTGCTTTCTGCAGGCCTAAGCAATTCAGATGCTTTTACACCCAAGACTTGTGACTGAGGAATAGCTGGAGAAATTCCCCAAAAGCTCTTCAGATCGTGGCACATAACAATATTATAATCACAGAATGAAGCAAAGTAGAAAAAGCTAACTCAACAGGTTATTACAGAATAGTCACAGATAATGCAATCACTACATAATCCACTCTCATGAATTATTCATGAAATAGGAGCTCTGTGACTACTATGTTTCGGGCATATTTTCAAGCATCGATTTTTATATATTGACTATTTACAACCGCAAGAAAGAGAAATAAAAACCACTAATCCAGTAGCGATCAGAATATTCATAACAAAGCAGTTAAAATTGGTCAATTGTCATTCAAGAAACCACTGGAGAGAACCGGTCAGAGCTTGTTGTAGACAAAAATAAATAAATAAATAAAGTAGTGAACAATGCTGTGGAGTTGAATTTTGTCACCATCAACCAGAACGAACCCGAAGCCGAATTGTCCAGACTCTTGACATTGTTTCCTCTTCTATGAGAATTTACCTGTACCCAGTTGGAACAGAGCGAGCCTCCGGGAGAAATTCGAGCAAGAACTCTCATTGCTTTGGTTGTCGCCACAGCAGAGCTTGAACGAGCACCGTGACGAAAAAGAATGCTTCTTGGGGAGAGAAAATGGCGGTGGAACCGGTACCGTTATCGTCGTCAACATGGCGCTGCAAATCTGCACTTGCTTGGTCACCAACGAACGGAAGCAAAAATCCTAGCGAAATTGGAAGCTGGAGATTGGGTGCATGTGAACGGGCTTCAGCTTCAGGCCCATTTGATCACCTGCTCTGTTCTTCTTGTATTATTGATGGCGTTGAGTAGCCTTGCTTTTCTATTACGTCGGTTCATATGACACTCGAAAATCAAATCTTTCCTATTGTGGTAATCTATCATTTGTTGGGAAGCGTGTAATAGAAATCCAATACCTTCATCCATAAAGATCGCCAAGATGAAGCTTAAATTCGAGCCCATCAATACTAGTAAAGCCTATAACGAAAACTCAATACCTTCACTTATAATGATTGCTAAAAGAAAGTTTAAGTCCAAACCTGTCAATATATTCAATTGAATCCTCCTTTGCTCAAAAGTCTAAGCCAATAAGTTATAAATCAACTAAAATATGTTAACTATTCAACACGTGAAATTTTAATGACAAAATTCAAATGTGTAACTTAACATATTCTTCAATAGTATGAAAAAACCTTTTTTTTTCTCTTATATTCATCATCATGCCAACTTTTTTGTTCTTTTGTGTTTTGAGTTGTCTAGATGATCATATGAAGCAATCATATAATCTTATGCGGAATAGCAATTAGATAAAGTTGTGATTATCATAATCCAGTCTCATGTTAGTAATCCACCGGTTGGTAAATGACAAGTAACCCTAATAAAGGTAAAGTATTTGGTCTTTCCCAAGTGTTAGTCATTTACCAACATACTTTGACAAGTACCAACATCTATCTACACTTCGAATATTACCAACCTTTCTATTTATGGCTTATCAACGACACGAAAGTTATCAACTTTTATACGTGTCTATCACGTTATGATACTAAATAATTTTTGTCTCTTATTAATTGTTATTTTTACTTATTTTGAAAAGTACCAATAATTACTCCAATAATGTAGTAACACCTATTTTAATGGCCTATTGACCCTTTTATTTGAAATTACCAATCTTAATTTGACTAATGTGCCAAAATATGTCACGTTATGATACCAATTATTTTTAGTCACTTATTAAATATTTATCTTACTTCTTTTCGAAAGTAGCGTTTTTATTTATGCTTACCTAGAAAACATCCACTTTTTTCTTTTCTTTTGATTAGTGGGTCAAGTGGCGTATGGGCCAACGACTTCCTGCACCTCAACTAATACATTTAAGATTTTACCCCTACAATGCTATCAACAAATACTTAAACCCAAGACCACAAGGAGATGAGCAAACTTTCTTACCCAAGGTTATTTTGTGACTTAATAATACCTTGAAAGTTGTTAATTTTTATATAAAATCACCAATCTTAATTGTATCAGTTTACCAGTTTTTGTCCCGTTAAGATATCAACAAATTTCAGTCGCTTATCAACTCTTTATCTTGCTTGGTTTTGAAAAGTGCAAACCTTTTTTTATACTTCCATGATTACCAATTACTTTTATAATTTACTAGGATTCATTTGTGTGACTTACTAACGTCCTTAGTTGCTAACTTTACCATCCTTAAATTGACTAATATATTAGCATTCGTCATATTAGGATACCAACTAATTTTAGTCACTTACAAACTTTTTATTTTGCTCGATTTTGAAAAGTACCAATGTTTCTTCATATTTTATAGATTACCAACAACTTCAATAATGTACCACCATGGCTTATCAACAGCTTCGAAATTGTGATTATCATCCGAAATTCCTAACCTTGATTTGAGTGATGTACTTACACTAAAATATCAACTAATTTTAGTCACTTCCCAACTTTTTATCTTGATAGATTTTGAAAAGTACCATTTCCTTACACTTCCATGATTACCAACTACTTTGAATGATTCACCAACGCTTAGACTGTATTTGACAATCCTTTTATCAAAGGGCTTAGGGCCTTTGAAGGCCCTTGGACCAAAGTCCAAGCATTTAGCAAATATTTTTGGAAAGTTATGGAGAATTGTATTGCATTTCCAAGGTGCTCTAAGGAGGGGTGAGCATTGGTTCAAGATTAAATCCGGATCGACCCAACCCTGCCGATCCTAGTCTAGTTATCAGGAAGACTGGGTCGATCCTTGGTATTGAAATCTCTGGACCAATACGTGCGTAGGTTAATCTTCGATCCTAAGAGTTTAGGATTGGTTTAACCAAACCAACCCTAATCATATATATTATATATAATATAATTAAAATATATTATATCTAATATATCTAATATATTATTTATAATTTTTTTTATATATTCCAAAGAGAAAACGCTAAGTCAAACGGCATCAATAGCATTAAACAACTTATCACGAAGTCCAAAATGGTGTAAATAGCATTAAACGGCTTCTCACGGCATCCTTCTCCAATAATCGTTCTTTTATGTCTTCTTTGTCCTCATAGTCTTCAATTTGCCAAAATCGAAAGAAACAACTTTTCTACTCATCACTCAACAATCGCCCCACTTAACTTTCCCACTCGACACTCAACTTCCCATCTTATCCCATATCTCTATAAGCGGTCTTAATCGTTTTTATGGTTTCTTACTTTTAGCAGGTATGAAATTTGTATTGTTTTCTTATCTTAAATTTGTTAAATATGTATTAGTATTTATGGTTTGGTTGTACAACGCTGCATTATTGATGGATATGTAATTTGAAATTGTAGATTTGCCGTTTTAGAAAGTACAAAAAACGAAACAAAAAAAAAATTATCGCTTAGTCCTGAGTTAACCTTGAAACTAGACCGAACCCATTAGGTCGGTCCAGTCATCAGGTCCAAGGCTCAATATGATCAATCCTCGATCCTAGAAAATTAAGGAACAACACTGTGTGGGTTGGTCCTAGGGTTGGGAGTGGACCAGCTCAACCTAGACTATAATTCACTCGTAGCTCTCAAGGTGCGTTTGGTTCAGCTTTGCAAATGAACTTTGGGTGTAATGCAAATGCTTGAAGCCAAAGCTTTTTAAGAGAATGCAAATTGTGTTTGGTAGAAACTCTTTACAAATGGACTTTGGATTCAAAGAGTGTTTGGGGAAAAAAAATTTGTAATGGGCTTTAGCTATATACTTTTTTTAATTAATAAAAAAACAACTTAAACCCTTCACCAAAGTCGGCAAAGGGCTACAACTATCGACTAGCTAGATCTGGCGCCAATGGCAGTCGGTTGAGGTCACTAGAGGTCGTAAGACCTAGGTGGTGGTTGCTTGAGGTGGTGCGACCTCTGGTGGAGGTCATCTGGGTTGGGTGACCCTCGCCAGCCCTTCGCTGACCACTCATTGGCCCTTTGCTAGCAAATATGGCCTCACCAACCCTTTGTCGGCTAGATCAGGCTTCGCCGGTCGCTGTCACACAAAGAAGATGTATAGTTACACAAAGGGGCAAAATCAAAAAACTAACAAATTAGTGAGGGTAATTGTGGAAGAAAAAATCTAATTTTAGTATTTAACCAAATGTCAAAAGCCCAATGCTAATCCCTACTAGCATTGGGCTTTTAGTTTTCCCAAGACCAACATGTAGCTGAAAACTTGTTAGGAAGTTCCAATTGCCATGAGTTTCCAACATAGCGATATCTACTTCTTGAGGCACATAATTTTCTGCCACCACATATATTTTCCCCGCACGCTCGAAAATAGGAGAATTACCAAAAAAGTCCTAAACCTATTGTAATTGTGCCAATTTAGTCATAAACTTTTTTTTGGCTAATTTAATCCTAAACCTTTTACAATTATGCCAGTTTAGTCCACCCGACCAAAATTGGCCGGTCGGCGCTAACGTGGACGCCGGCCGTCCGACAAAAGCTGACATGGCAATTTTTTAATTATTCTTTTTATTTTTATTTTCAAATTTTTAAATATTTTTTGAATTTTTAATTCTTTTTTTCTTTTTCTTTTTTCTACCTTCTCCTTCCTCTAGCCGGTTGGCCTCGCTGTCGCTGGCCAATGGCAAGGCCGGCCTCGACAGGTCTGGCGGGGCCTCGCCGACCAGTGGCGAGGCTCGTCCCTGCCAACCACTGGCGAAGGCGAGCCTCGCCTAGCGATGGCGAGGCTGCTGTCGCTAGATCTGGTGAGGCCCCGCCAGACCTGGCGAGGAGCCTCGCTGGCCAAGGCAAGGGTCTAGGCGAGGTCAACCCTCACCTTGGATCTAGCGAGGGTCAACCTCGCCAGTGTTAGCGGGGCCTTGCCCAACAACGGCGAGGCCAGCCTCGCTAGATCTAGCGGGGCCTCGCCCAGCAACGGTGAGGCTAACCTCGCCAGCTAGAGGAATGAGAAGGTAGGAAAAATAAAAATAAAAAAGAATTAAAAAATTCGAAAAATATTTAAAATTTCGAAAAATAAAATAAAAAAATATATTAAAAAATTACCATGTTAGCTTTCGCCGAACGACCGGCGTCCACATCAGCGTCAATCGGCCAATTTTGGCCGAATGGACTAAACTGGCACAATTATAAAAGATTTATGACTAAATTGGCAAAAAAAAAAAAAATTAGAACTGAATTGGCATAATTATAATAAGTTTAAGACTTTTTTGGTAATTCTCCCCTCGAAAACATTAGTGTTGCTCATGTATTTATTCACTGCTCCATACCTAAGCTGCTAAGATGAAATAACTCAACTTAAGTTGCAGGTAGAGCTATACAATTTTCATAAAGGCAAATGAACAATGTTTATATTTGGAGAATAGTTAAGTTCAAGGGAAGGAAGAATAGTTATACAGTGTTCAGGAGACAGGCAACCATTATAGCCCAAATCTCCTCAATAGCTGGAAGAAAAGACGGCATCGGTTCTTGTAGGGTAGTAGCCAAATTCCTCCGGATTCCTTTTCGAAATATACTGCATGAAGCATTCCTTCTCCTTCGACCCATGTTTGGCTTGATCTTCCAAAAATTGATTCCGTGGATTTAAGACCGCCAAACAGAGAATTTGGACGTGCACCATCATCCATTACTTATCTGTCAGCTATTTTTGAGAAGCTAGTCATATTTTTCTTCTACAAGCATTGCTGAAAATGCCATGCGTACTTTGTGTTCTCTAATTACGGAAGTAGAAGAAAATGAAATAAAACTTATGAGATTGATTGAAGCAGTTTGCACACCATTCCTAACGAGAACTCCCGGCAGAAAATTGACAGGAATGTCGCCTTCACAGCAAGCGACTACAATTACCTCGTCAATTTCTTCAACTGGAGCAAAGTTTTTCTGCATGCATGCAATGCCTTTTGGCTAGACAACTCGACCAGAGTCTGGCACATTATTTTTTGAGTCAACTTTAGAAATCGCTACTTCGATCTCTGGCCTTATTCCAGAATATGACATTATAACACGGAAGCAGCTTTCAAAATCAACTTAGCATGTTTGGATCGATGGTTTAACCATTCTATTCTAGCTCTAAGCCTAATGGAATGTTTATTACACCCTTTTGCTGATTAGTTGTGCCTCTCATATTGGAATCTTCTATCCAGATACCGCTTCCCTTAACACAAAAAGTAACCATTGCAATCCTTTCTATTTCATTCCATGAGCCATACGTCCGTCATTCAAGCTTTTTGGTACCTGAGAGGGAAGCAATGGCTGATCAAAGAACCGAAAAACGGAATCCACGAAAGCCTCCAGCATTTCCTCGAAGTGCTCTTCAGGGCTTCAAGCAAATGTTCTGGCTATGGATTTTGTGGCAACCCGATCTTCCACATAGGCTGGGAGACATATTTAGCAAGGTCACGAATGAAACTGAATCTGAATCTGGGGTTGCATGTGCAATATCAATAGGTTGATGGAGACTAAGTAATAATGACCTATTTGTTTCACATGATCATTTTCACATGATCATATGAAGAATTTTCTTGAAATCTTGAAATCATGTGGAGATTGGAGAATGAGTATGCATATTTAAGACCAGCAAAAAAAAACATCAGAAATGCTAAAAGTTGTGTTTGACGCTCACTTTAATGCCGACAATTTTCACCAGACCACTTAGGGCACATTTGGTAACGTTCCCGTTTCTCTGTTTAAATAGAATAGAAATCCGTTTGTGTAGG
Organism: Eucalyptus marginata; assembly: GCA_014182565.1. Classification (NCBI taxonomy): domain Eukaryota; kingdom Viridiplantae; phylum Streptophyta; class Magnoliopsida; order Myrtales; family Myrtaceae; genus Eucalyptus; species Eucalyptus marginata. Next base: position 4,758,632 of record CM024587.1, read on the forward strand.
TTTTTGTTCCCAAGAAAAAATTTGTTCCTAAGAATAGATTTGGAACAAAAAAAAATCAAAAAAAAAAAATTATTCTTAGGGACAATTCAAAAATCAAGCCCAATTTTTTTCTCTTTTATTTTCTTCTTTTTATTTTCTTTCTTTTTCTCTTCCTTCTCTTCTTCCCTTAGCTGGTCGCCGACCTTGGTGATGGCGACAACCTCGCTGGAGCCTCGCTAGCCCCTGACGAGGCTTGGCCTCGCCTTAGCTTGGTGAGGTCAAGCCCCGTCGGCCGCTAGCCAAGGCTCGGCTTCATTAGGGCTGGACCTCGCCCAATCGCTAGCCAAGGCTCGGCCTCACTAGGGGCCAGTGTTCGGCTCTCATCTAGTTGATCACCAGCCTAGCTGAGACCGGCAATCGACTAAAGGAAGAAGGAGAAAAAGAAAAGAAAAAATTAATAAAATTATTTCAAAATTAAAAGAAATTCTAAGTCACAAAAATATTCATGGGTCATACCAATTGTGTTTCTATTCTGGGAATATAAATTTTATACAATTACCCAATGCTTTCTTCTATTTAGAAACATGTCCAAGGAATAAAAATAGAAAAAAAAAATTGAATAGAAATTGTTCCCGAAAATAGAACTGTTACCATACACATCCTTAAATACCAAATCAGAGAAAAATAATCACTGAAATGCCAATGGCGAGAAATTCCGGCCAAAAATAAGACGTTACTTTTATAATTAGAAATTTTATATGACTTGGCATATTATTTAAAAAATCCAGTCCACGTGGCATTTCCATGTGGCGTGATTGGCACTAAAGTGATCGCTTTTTAACAACGATTGGCACTAAATGATCACTTTAAATAAAATTTGGCATTCAAATGATCACTATATATAATTTTTAGATGATGTCATTTATGGGTTATATACTGACTAGGCACGCCGACAAAGCACAAGATTGAAAAATTAATAAAATGTGGCCAAGTCGAATTTTTAGCTACCTAAATCTAAATTGGCACTTAAATGATTATTTTTAAAAAGGTAGCACTTTGGCACTAAAGTAAGCACCATCTATAACTTTTAACACTTTTAGTGTCCTTCTCTAATTTAAGACTTTACCAAGCTAAGGGCATTCAGTTGTTACCAAGCTAAGGGCATTCAGTTGGCATGCCACAAGGGGAAGATTTTCCCCTTCTTTTTCATTATTACAGAGTTAAAAACGAAGGACTCATTTCCATAGCAAGAGTAGGCAGGAGGAGCTAATCATGAGAGCCAAAAGAAGAAGAAGAGCACTCAACCCTATAGATGCAAGACCTGGTAAAACGTTATGATGCTACATGGTAAGCGAGTTCTCGAGACTGATTCATATATCTTAGAAGTTGTAAAGAATCGATCTTTTCGCATAGACAGCGGTTTGCCTAGAATATAACCACGTGAAACACCGATAAAAACAAATAGAATGGATCATCTAAAAATTGGACGGCAAATCTTTCAGCCAAAAGAAACGACAAAACCCACCCTCTCTACATGTATTACCTTCCGATCCAACGGAACCGACAGCTTCAGGCGATCAAAACTACGACTCTGAGAAATGGATGGCTTGTGGAGAGGTGCACTGACATGCAAAGCATAAGAAGAGAGTGCCATCTTCTTCTTCTTCCTGTTCCTCTTCCTCTGCAATACTACAACGGACTATCACGATGTTTAGCGAGAATGAAGAGAGGCTACAGTGATGCACTCATGAGCCTTCGACATATATAACAAGAGGCCTCAAAATTCATCCGATGAGATGGGTATGTCGCTTTCCCGGAGGCGGATATTCACTCATGCTTGTCTCTGCCAGAAAGGACAGATGAAGAGCATGCTCATCGAAGAAGAGAGAATAAGACAGACGATATATATCATCTGTCGCGACCTGTTTTTTTTCGATGGGTGAAACACCTAAAACTAGGTTAATGGATTACTAAGTCCGAAGACTTGACACGGACTCTCCCAAGTCCTACCAATCGCGATTAAGAAATTAACCCATTTAACATGCAATTATATTTCAAAATTGGAGCCGCCACTAACCAAATAGGGTTGATTAGAAACCCAGGTAAAGTATGGGAGAATACTTTACCTATGCGAACCAGAGATTTAATGGATTCGGGGACATGGTTACGCTAAATTAATTTAACGCCATTTCGGTACCTTTTATTTTAAAAAGACATTTTTTTTTTTTTTGCAAGCAGTCTTGATCAATTTTAACCTAAGATACTAACGTGCAAATAGTGGTCATGCGGGTGCACAATCAATTAAACAACATTTAATAAATCAAAATGCTAAGAAATTATAAACTACAACCTTATTGAAGTCTAAAAGAAAAAACTTCTCAAAAATGTTAAAAATGCATGCCCTAAACATGATTTTCTAAATGACATGACGCCTAATTAAATGCATGACATCTAACTAGATGCAATCTTAGTCTATTTTTGATATGCATGACTTTTACTTTAATGATATGTGAAATGCAATTCATATGGCCTAATATGAACTATATGTATGCAATCTAATTTATATAATTCTAATATGCATGCGTTTCATGACATGGGATGAATGACATATTAATTCTATATGCATATTCTTTTTGTGATTTTTTATGATTCTTTTTTTTTTTAATGTTTTTATCTTTTATTTTATATTTAAAAAGACTACATGATGGGAATACTAAAAAAAAAACATTAAACTATGACCCACTAATTAAAATGCAACATGTAACGTGCACATTATGAAATCTATATAACCTAAATAACATTTTTTTTATTAAGAAAATTAACCTAATTCTACATGAATCTTAAAAAGAAACTAAAATGAGTTGCTTAAAATGTGAAATGTGTATAGACCTAAATACCTAATATGATGTATGACATGTGGTGAGCAAATAACAATAACATGCCAAAAAAAAAAAAATCCATCCTTAGAAATCAATGGCATATTATTTTGATATGAATTAATGATGCAAAGCAAATCAAGAATTTTCCATGGAAAGTCGAAATAATCAAAAACCTAACCCGACGTCTCGCGGCTCAATATTTTTGATCATTTTGACTTAATATGACAAATTTTCTAATCAGACAATAATAATAAAAATCAATCACAACAAATCAAGTTAAAATAAAATGCTAAGAACAGAATATCCGATCTGAATTTAACCTAAATAAATTACCTATTCAAAGCACAGCTTTTTGTTGCTAAAAGAAAACACCTGCACAAAGAAAAAAATAAAGGGCAGCCCCAAGGAAATGTCACACAGCAGCGGGGGCGTCGCTCGGGCGTGCGGGCGTCGGGCGAGAGGCGGTAGATGCGCGGGCTGCGGCGCGGGCACGGGATGTGCAGCGACGAACGGCAATAGCAAGCGGTCACTCCGGTGCGGAAACGGAGGCTCGGAATCCACCGGTGTCGGGGCGGAAGTTGCAGGCGAGATGGGCTCGCGGTTGAGGGGCGTCGTTCGGACCAGGAGGCACGGCTCGTCGGGTGTCGCTCGGGAGCGGCGGCTTCGAGGCGGCTGGGTGAAGAAGAAGCACAGTAATTTACTTTTTATTGTGCTTCTCTCTCCTTTGCTGCTTTTTGCTTTTGCTTTTCCCTCTTTGATTGATTTTCTGCTCTTCGACACTCTCTCACTTGTCTCTCTCACTCTCTTTCTCTGCCTTTTCAATTCTACCGAAGGAAAGAAAACTTTTACTTTCTCCCCATTGGTATTTCCTTTCCACCCAGAGAAAAGAAAAACTCCAAATGACCGAATTTTTGCTCTGAATTTTTCGAAAATCGCCTCCTCCCTCTACGAAAAATAAAGCTCTCTTTTATACCGATTCCGAACGCTGCTTTGTATGGCATATTTCAAACTTCCATCTTTTGTTGCCTTAAATCAAGCCTGCAAATTGAAACGTGATTTCGTAATCAGCTCGATTTTACTTGATTCCTTCCATTTTATCAAAATCCCTGCCCTTTGTTCACCTGATTTTTAATTGTTTCTGCATTTATCATGAGTTGAAAATTCGCTGGAGCAAAGATTGCTAATCAGAATTTCCACATTCCATTCATAACCAAATCATATTGATCTTTCCCTTATTTTCCTTTTGTTCAAAATGCAATTTTATTTTTCCAAAATTAGGTGTCAACATTGCCCCTCTTTGAAGGGAAGCTCGTAGAGGTTTCCTTCAAAGATATATGACACCTAAATTTAAACCATGCAAAATAAAATATGAAATGCATACGCAAATGTTAATGACTTGACTTTTTGTTGGAAAATGAATTCCTTTTTTTTTTTTTTTGAATGCAATATATATGATGCGTGGAAATGCTAATGCAAATGATAGATGAATTTACCGGAATAACTTACCTTCAAGGAGGGTAGAGTAACTCAAGATAAATTGGTGCTACACGTCCAGGACCCATACCATTCTACGGTCGCCCGAATAGTAACATGACTTTGTAAAGAAAACTGCTTTCCTAGGGTACCATTCTACGGTCGCCTAGTATGACAGAGTTGGTTGTGTCTAGGACCCGTACCATTCTACGGTCACTTAAACGAGGGTTCGCCTTCCAGGACCCGTACCATTCTACGGTCGCCTGAATAGGGAAATAAGTTTTGTCTAGGACCCATACCATTCTACGATCGCCTAAACGGGGGTTTACCTTCCAGGACCCGTACCATTCTACAGTCGCCTAAATGGGAGTTTACCTTCCAGGACCCGTACCATTCTACAGTCGCCTGAAAAGTTTTGTCTAGGACCCGTACCATTCTTCTACGGGGTTTACCTTCCGACATGTAAACGGGGTTTACCTTTCCAGGACCCGTACCATTCTACGGTCGCTTGAATAGGGAAATAAGTTTGGGGACAACTCCATCGAGTGTCGGTGTACTCAAAAGGGAAAATACCCGTACAACGACAAGTATTTAAGGTGTAGATAGAGATATACTTACACGATGACATCTCGCTCATTGGGGATATGTCTCTGTAAAGATGGGCCTTGGGCTACGAAAGCACGCCGGGATAATATAAAAGGACACCGGGCTACAAAAGCACGCCGGGTCAATAAAAGGGGACTCTGGGCTACGAAAGCACGCCAGGTCAATTTAAAAGGACACCGGGCTACAAAAGCACACCGGGTCAATAGAAAGGGGACTATGGGCTACGAAAGCACGCCGGGTCAATTTAAAGGAACAGCTTGACCGAGTCAAGTGTCGAGAATGGGTAGAGATATACTTACCGATGTTATCTCTCGATTCTTTGGAATATGTCTTCGGAACTTAGATATCCCTGTGAAGGCCCTCGCCCCCTGGTAGAAATAAATTTTGGAACATCAATGATGCACCTTGAATGTTCATGATGGTTTCTCATCTCCTTATATCATGAGGCATTTTGAAAGGAATCTGAATGTTAGGAGCTCTTGGGTCTTTGAGAAAAAATTATCTATCAGACATGATTAGAGCAAAAATGCATTCACCAAAGAAATAAGCAATTAAGGCTATTATGGAATGCATACTTCAAAATCTATTGAAGCTTTTATCAATTCAATCAAGATTCATGCATAATGACTTTTGCATCATCCAAATTTCCACTAGAGAGAATTATCGTTCAAGACAATTTTCACTCATGACATGGATTTCTTAAGAATACCAAATGAGAGACTTTCGGTTAGAAAGGACTTTCAACTCACTCTCATTTAGAATGGCTATTTTATGAGACTCACTCAATTTCATCATATCGACATGGGTCCGAGTATTCTCACAAGCGGTACGATCTTACCAATCTCGAGGGGTCTTTAACAAGGACCATAATGTGGGTTTGGCCAACGGCTTAACAAATGGACTCTTTGAGTCAAGGCTATTGAATGAACAGTCTTCTAATCATTTCCGGGTTTATAAGTCAAGAACCCTGCAAAAAATGAGAAAGAAATAATCTTGCTCGCACTTCTTCGAGCAATGCTTATAAACATATGAACTCCTACGTTAATTCAAGTGCCCTAATCTGAAGAGACTTTGTAAGGGACGTAACGTAGGTTGGTTTTATGGGTTGAGAAATGAAAGGATCATTAGGCTCAAAATGTGTGTAAAAGGTGAGAGTTGATGATCATCTTGGCATTGCCACCAATTTTCTTTTTCACCATCGGGGATTGTCTTCATGAAGTGCCTCATTGATTGCAAAAACTCGGCAATTTGAGTTCTTTGAGTATTGCTCCATTGGGATTCAATTCTTGTTATTGACAGTCACCTATCTTGACTTTCTTTTTCATTTATGGGCATTGGCCTTGCTTTTACCAGGCACACTTTGCTTTTTCATGTCCCTAGTTCTCATGCATTTTTTCTTCACTTTTTTTCATGGGCATCGGCCTTGCTTTTACCAGGCACACTTGCTTTTCCATGCCCCTTAGTTTTATTTTGAATTCAATTCTTGCGCATAATGCATGCGTCAAGTAATTACACTTCAAATGACACTAGAACTTTTCAATAGTCTTCATTTGCCTTTTGCCTTGCCCCGGTGTGGGGTTGATCATCAATTGGTTTAAAAGAAATGAAATTGCAGGCTCAAGTGGGCTATGCAAAGGATATAAGTGTATAGGATAGAGAAAAAAATGCTTTTCGTCATCCTAAGGCACTTAAATTAACACATGAATTCAATGTAATAGCATGACTTGAAGATTGATGCAAGTGAGAGCAAGAAAATTTCAATTCATTTTCCTCACCTCATGATGTCCTTTGATCTTTTAGTTGCCCCGATGTGGGATGATTCTTGAAAGGGTTATTTGAAAAGAACATCCACAAGTGTATGGGCTCAAAAGGGTTAATCAATGGATCACTTGTAGTGTTTGGGATATAGAAATGAATTGCCTCTCATCATTTCGGTTGCCGTACCTTTTGCGAGAGAACTCTTTACCTTGTGTATATGAACTTTCTTACACTCATCTCACAAGTGTATGAGTAGGGGACTGTGTATAGGATAGGTTTGCCTTTCATCATCCCGACTCATCTCATTTAGTAGGTTCAATAATTCGCGTCTTTCACATCTTTCACTGAATTATCCATTTTGATAAATTTCAAGCGGAATTGATGAATTTGCACAATATCATGTGAAAGCATTCTATAATGATAAAGAGGGCATGCTCATAAAGTGAAAACTATTATGTGTCCATGTCTTGCCCTTCCTTTGTAAAGGAGCTCATAGAGATTCCTTACAAAAATAAGACACCATCGTTCACATCCATTCTTTGCCCCCTGCAAAAATAAAATATGCAACATTATACACTGAAGATTTGACCAACTTTGAGCGAGGAAAAGGTTTTTACAAGCCCTTTTATTCATGGATAGTATTTCTTTACAGCATCAGAATTTACAGGATTTGTGAATTCCCGCCCATCCATTTCTGCCAAAATTAAAGCACCTCCGGGAAGTACTTTCTTCACAATGTATGGCCCACTGTAATTCGGAGTGAATTTGCCACGAGGATCAAGGTTAATTGGTAGCATCTTGCGTAGCACCAAATCATGGACCTTGAAATGCCTTGGGCGAACCTTCCGATTAAAGGACTTGGCCACCCGCTGTTGATAACATTGGCCATGACATACGGCCTTCAATCGTTTTTCTTCAATCAAATTGAGTTGGTCATACCTCTGTTGTGCCCATTCAGCTTACGTCGCCTTAGGCGAGACAATATTCTTAGAGAAGGGATTTCTACTTCAAGCGGCGGGAATTTGCTTCCATGCCGTACACGAGAGAAAAAGGAGTTGCCCCAGTAGAAGTGCGAAGTGAAGTCCTATACGCCATCAGAGCGTAAGGAAGCCTCTCGTGCCAGTCACGATAATTATCAGCTGTCTTTGCCAGAATCTTCTTGATGTTCTTATTTTGCTTCAACCGCACCATTCATCGAGGGCGATAGGGCGATGAATTCAAATGACGAATTTTGAACTCCTTGAACAAATCATTAACAAGCTTGTTGTTAAGGTTTGTCCCGTTATACGTGATGATGGCTTCGGGCACGCCATAACGAGCAATAATATCCCGTCGCACAAACTTCACGACATTCTTTGCGGTAACAACTGCATAAGATGCTGCCTCTATCCATTTTGTGAAATAATCAATAGCGACCAAGATGAAACGATGGCCATTCGAGGCTTTCGGATTAATGGGCCGATTACATCGATGCCCCACATTGAAAAAGGCCATGACTCTGACAGTTGATGCAGCTCATTTGGAGGAATATTTATCTTGTCTCCATAAATCTGACAACGGTGACAACTTCTGACATGTTGAATGCAATCAATCTCCAAAGTCAGCCAAAAGTAACCTAGTCTCATAATCTTCTTTGCTAACATGTGGCCGCTCATGTGAGGACCACACACCCCTTCATGTATTTCTTCCATCAATTGAGTGGCTTCCTTAGCATTGACACATCTAAGTAGGACGGTGTCGAAAGACCGTTTGTATAATGTATCTCCACTAATAAAGAATTTGGAGGCAAGTTTCATGAGATGCTTTTCGGTCATTTGGATTGCTACCTTCGGGAACTCTTGTTTTTGAATATAGGTCATGATGTCATGGTACCATGGTTTTCCATCCGGTTCCTCTATCACTACCATGCAATAAGCTGGCCTCAGCAAAACCTCTATTTTCAGAGGCTCGACCTCTAACCCATCAATGACCTGCAGCATAGAAGACAACGTCGCAAGTGCGTCTGCAAATTGATTATGAGACCTTGGCAAATATTCAAACGAAACTTCCTCGAACTTTTCCATCGATCCTCTAAATACTTGTGGTATGGGAGTAACTTGGCCTCCTTGGTCTTCCATTCACCTACGGTCGCATTATGATTAATGTGGAATCCCCGAACACTTTTAACTTGGCCACACCTATCTCAATTGCAGCCTGAAGCCCGAGGATGCAAGCTTCATACTCAGCCACGTTGTTAGTGCATGGGAATACCAATTTTGCAGCCACTGGATGGTGCTGTCCATCTGGGATATCATAACCGCCCTTGATACAGAACCGAGACAAGTTTACAGCTCCATCAAAGAACATCTTCCACGAGTCTTCATTTATACTCAAGACGCGGTCATCAAGGAAACTTGTCATTGTCATTAGAGACTCCGAATTCTCGGCCAATAGGTCAGCGATCACTCGACCCTTAACCGACTTTTGTGGCATGAATTGTACATCAAATTCGGAAATTAAAATTTGCCATTTGGCCAACTTACCCACCAAAGCTGGTCGCTCAAGTAAGTACTTGATGGGGTCGCTCTCAGTCACGAGGAATGTCTGGTAATGCAGTGTGTATTGTCGCAATCTATGCAATACCCATACCAAAGCTGCACAAGTCTTTTCAACATCGGGATACTTCGGCTCGATACGGTGAACTTCTTGCTCGGGTAATAAATGGCTCGTTCTTTTCTATCGACGGGACTTTCTTGAGCCAACATTGCACCTAGTGACTCACTATGAATAGTGAGGTAGAGAATTAAAGGATGACCCGGCGATGGTGGGACAAGCATCGGTGGATTCATCAAGTAACTCTTCAACTTGTCGAACGTTTCTCGACATTCATCATCCCAATTGACTCGTGCATTCTTCTTTAGGAGCTTGAAGAATGGCTTGGCGGTTTCAGAAAGTTGGGAAATGAATCGAGCAATATAATTCAACCTCCCCAAAAGGCTTCGGACTTCTTTCACCGTTGACGGAGGTCACAGCTCACAAATGGCTTTGTTGGGTCGATTTCAATCCCTTTACTGCTCACAATGAATCCGAGCAATTTACCGGATGTTGCTCCAAACACGCACTTAGCGGGATTTAGTCGAAGCTTGAACTCACGGAGTCGATCAAATAGCTTCTTCAAGGTTTCGATGTGGCTTCTTCCAGGTCAAGTCTTTGCAATCATATCATCGACATAGACCTCAATCTCTTGATACATCATGTCATGAAACAATGCTATCATGGCTCGTTGGTAAGTTGCCCCTGCATTTTTGAGTCCGAAGGGCATAACCTTATAATGAAAGGTTCCCCACGGGGTGATAAATGCAGTCTTCTCCTTGTCTTCCTCCTTCATCCTTATCTGATTGTACCCGGAAAAACCATCCATAAATGAGAATAGTTCAAAACCAGCGGTACTATCCACAAGGACATCTATGTGCGGTAACGGAAAATCATCTTTTGACCTGGCCTTGTTCGGATCCCGATAATCAACACATACTCGAACCCGACCGTCTTTCTTCATTACTTGGTACAATGTTGGCCACCCATTCGGGTACCTTGTGAGACTTCAATGAATCCCACCTTCAAGAGCTTCATCACTTCCTCCTCTATCTTCTTTGAGAGTTCGGGCTTGGTTCTCCGTAGCCTCGCTTCTTAGGTGGCACATCCAGTTGGTAGGTAGGCAATGCTCCACAATTGACGGGTCTAAACCGGGCATGTCAGCATATGTCCATGCAAAGATATCCTCATATTCCTTGATAACCGAGTTAGGCGCTCGGCTTCATCTTTGGGAAGACTCGCCCCAATTTTCACTTCTTTGGCTTCTTCAGTGTCACTTAAATTAATAGTGACGGTCTGCTCGGATGTGGGAGCCTTAGCCTTTTCATGTTGTTCCCAACTACGTTGCACTTCACTGGAGTCTTCGTTTGAGTCTTCGGGATCATCAATATTAGCACATGCTGTATTAGATTGGACTATTCTCACACCTTTGCAAGTCTCAATATCGTTCCTGAAACAGGAAGTGGATGAATTAGAAAGACAAACAGGGTAACCTATTTTTGAAATTCTTTTGGCAAAAACCATTTTTAAACATTTTGACACGAGGAAGCATGATGAAGCCCAGGCCTCAGAATTCTCCTTGGATTTTTCTTTTCTTTTATCAATTTGGATATCATCACTTAGGGCTGGTTTGGAGTACCTCATCATGCCCTCAAAATAAAATTTGTAATTTTATTGAAATTCATCAATAAATTACATTTATTAAATGAAAAAAATGCAACATTCAAGAATTAAAAGGAAAGTGGAAGCATCTCTCGAAAACAATAAAAATTCCCACAGGGGAATATGCAAAAACAATAAAAGAGTTACTCTTATGGGCCAAAGCTCATCTCTTCTGGGGGTCCTTCATTGATAGCTCCTATGATGAGATTGTCGAACAAGCTTGCAACTCCTTCCAGTTCATCATCAAGGTTTTCTGTCTCTGGAGGCGTCAGATCGTCCATGTCATCCCATCCACTTGGAACTATGTTGCGGGAGTCAAAGTAAAAGCTGGGAGGAGCCGAATACTTCACCAGGTAATCAAACTTGCCACTAGGCTGCCCCAGAGTGTCCATCACTTCCACTTCATCTTGCCTCATCTTAGGGACATTGTCAGGCTTAGTTTTTTCGGCAATGACCAACAGCGGGTCATCTTCCAGGTCAAGCATGTCATCAGGGCTCATTTGGGTCTTGCCTGACTGCTTCAGGACTACTGTCTCGGGGAGAGCAAGTGTGGGAGTCAAATCCGCTCGGAGGGATTGAATTTGAGCTGTCATGAATTGCATAGAGGCGAGCAACTGTCGGAGTTGGACTTCCATAGCGGAGATACGATCACGCATTTCAGTTTGGTCGGCCATTCTAGCTCTTGATCACCTAAGGAAAATAGGTGAAAATATGTAAGTATGAGGTGTAATGAGAAAACCAATCCATGACAACAATCTATTTTTTTAGTCAAGAAAAATTCACATATGAAAATGATTTTCTAAAAATGGACTAGGAAAACAAAGACATGAGATGCCCCAGTAGGGACAAAATTTTTTAAACATGAACTAGGAAGAGTCAAGACATGAATTGAAAACAAATTTCCAATTTTTTTTATTTTCCAAATGATTCGTTGCATGGCAATTTCCTCATTTCATTTTTAATTGACAAAGGAATTAAATCAATGATTGACCTAAATTGTCATGGACCCAAACGTATAAAAAATAAATTGCATGATACATGGATAGAAGACTTACTTTACCAATGAAAATTAATGGCAATCACATAAACATGCACATGAGATGTGAGGCTCAACACCTAAACTACGAGGCTTTAGCAAGTTAGAACTAAAAGGATGAACCGACTTGTCGCAGTCTCGCGTACAAATGTCGGGTCCTCTTAGCTCTGGCTCAGTCAAAAGAAAATCCCATGGTCACGCAGTTTCGTGAGCAAGGATAAACGTTTTGACATCAAGAAAAATTTTCGGGGTTGAGAAAGGCAACCTCTACATCGCGGTCTCGCGTTCGAGGTTGGTTCATTTCTCAACACCATCCTAGAATCCTTAAATGCGGTCCAGGTCCGACGGCGGGTTGTGTGTGCAATGTGTAGTGCTAAAACAATTTAAAAATCATGCACAACAATTTATAATACAAACAACACTTCAATGAAAATAAAACATTCAATCCCAACACCTTCAACCTACAAACAAAGGTTAGCAAAGCACTACTCCCCTTATACCTCATTTCTGTAAAAACATTTAACACTTAAAAATGTTAGGAGCGTACCTTGTTTCCATGCTGCCAAACAATTAAAAAAAATTAAAAAAAAAAAAAAATTTTTAAAAAAAAATTGGCCTAAGTCCACTATGAGTTTTAACCCTAAGTCCCCAGCGGAGTCGCCAAGCTGTCACGACCTGATCTGTTTTTTTTTTCGATTGGTGAAACACCTAAAACTAGGTTAATGGATTACTAAGTCCGAAGACTTGGCACGGACTCTCCCAAGTCCTACCAATCGCGATTAAGAAATTAACCCATTTAACATGCAATTATATTTCAAAATTGGAGCCGCCACTAACCAAATAGGGTTGATTAGAAACCCAGGTAAAGTATGGGAGAATACTTTACCTATGCGAACCAAAGATTTAATGGATTCGGGGACATGGTTACGCTAAATTAATTAACGCCCTTTCGGTACCTTTTATTTTAAAAAGACATTTTTTTTTTTTTTGCAAGCAGTCTTGATCAATTTTAACCTAAGATACTAACATGCAAATAGTGGTCATGCGGGTGCACAATCAATTAAACAACATTTAATAAATCAAAATGCTAAGAAATTATAAACTACAACCTTATTGAAGTCTAAAAGAAAAAAACTTCTCAAAAATGTTAAAAATGCATGCCCTAAACATGATTTTCTAAATGACATGACGCCTAATTAAATGCATGACATCTAACTAGATGCAATCTTAGTCTATTTTTGATATGCATGACTTTTACTTTAATGATATGTGAAATGCAATTCATATGGCCTAATATGAACTATATGTATGCAATCTAATTTATATAATTCTAATATGCATGTGTTTCATGACATGGGATGAATGACATATTAATTCTATATGCATATTCTTTTTGTGATTTTTTATGATTCTTTTTTTTTTTAATGTTTTTATCTTTTATTTTATATTTAAAAAGACTACATGATGGGAATACTAAAAAAAACATTAAACTATGACCCACTAATTAAAATGCAACATGTAACGTGCACATTATGAAATCTATATAACCTAAATAACATTTTTTTATTAAGAAAATTAACCTAATTCTACATGAATCTTAAAAAGAAACTAAAATGCGTTGCTTAAAATGTGAAATGTGTATAGACCTAAATACCTAATATGATGTATGACATGTGGTGAGCAAATAACAATAACATGCCAAAAAAAAAAATCATCCATAGAAATCAATGGCATATTATTTTGATATGAATTAATGATGCAAAGCAAATCAAGAATTTGCCATGGAAAGTCGAAATAATCAAAAACCTAACCCGACGTCTCGCGGCTCAATATTTTTGATCATTTTGACTTAATATGACAAATTTTCTAATCAGACAATAATAATAAAAATCAATCACAACAAATCAAGTTAAAATAAAACTCTAAGAACAGAATATCTGATCTGAATTTAACCTAAATAAATTACCTATTCAAAGCACAGCTTTTTGTTGCTAAAAGAAAACACCTACACAAAGAAAAAAATAAAGGGCAGCCCCAAGGAAATGTCACACAGCGGGGCGTCGCTCGGGCGTGCGGGCGTTGGGCGAGAGGCGGTAGATGCGCGGGCTGCGGCGCGGGCACGGGATGTGCAGCGACGAACGGCAATAGCAAGCGGTCACTCCGGTGCGGAAACGGAGGCTCGGAATCCACCGGTGTCGGGCGGAAGTTGCGGGCGAGATGGGCTCGCGGTTGAGGGGCGTCGTTCGGACGGGAGGCACGGCTCATCGGGTGTCGCTCGGGAGCGGCGGCTTCGAGGCGGCTGGGTGAAGAAAAGCACAGTAATTTACTTTTACTGTGCTTCTCTCTCCTTTGCTGCTTTTTGCTTTTGCTTTTCCCTCTTTGATTGATTTTCTGCTCTTCGACACTCTCTCACTTGTCTCTCTCACTCTCTTTCTCTGCCTTTTCAATTCTACCGAAGGAAAGAAAACTTTTACTTTCTCCCCATTGGTATTTCCTTTCCACCCAGAGAAAAGAAAAACTCCAAATGACCGAATTTTTGCTCTGAATTTTTCGAAAATCGCCTCCTCCCTCTACGAAAAATAAAGCTCTCTTTTATACTGATTCCGAACGCTGCTTTGTATGGCATATTTCAAACTTCCATCTTTTGTTGCCTTAAATCAAGCCTGCAAATCGAAACGTGATTTCATAATCAGCTCGATTTTACTTGATTCCTTCCATTTTATCAAAATCCCTGCCCTTTGTTCACCTGATTTTTAATTGTTTCTGCATTTATCATGATTTGAAAATTCGTCGGAGCAAAGATTGCTAATCAGAATTTCCACATTCCATTCATAACCAAATCATATTGATCTTCCCCTTATTTTCCTTTTGTTCAAAATGCAATTTTATTTTTCCAAAATTAGGTGTCAACATCATCACACACACACTTCCATCCATGCACTCAGGCAATTAAAAATCAGCTCAAAATAAAACGCTACGTCCCATGATCTGCGTCGTAAGAATAAGTCTGCAATAAAAGCTCTAGTTGCTGTTGTTCAAGGAGGGATAGCGTGGCGTGGTGGGTGTTGCATCTCAAAGTGTCGCGACATTGATCGAATTCAGCCATAGCTGGCCTTCGAATATTCCAACGCGTACACTATTGGCTATTTGTATAAAATCAAATGTAGGATCTCAAATTTGATTCCTACCGATATCTGGGCAGACATGGATGACTTTGTTGAGATGCAAGAGTGAGTCGTGATGAGCGTTGGCACCTAAATTTTTGTGACTTATTTAGTTGTTCCTTGCAAGGAAAATTAAAGAATCGCCATCAATCCCTAACCAAAAAAAAAAAGTAATTGCATTTACTTATAGATTACATTTCTTATGCATTGTTAAACCCATATAATTGGCATATTAGTTAAACCGGCAAAGGATGGATCGGTACAGGGGAGGTCATGATCTTGATCAGACTAAACCCATGTAAATTAAAATTTGGCCAAAACCCATTACATGGCCAAAATCTTAGGGTGGCTAAAGAATATTGATTAGAGCAAAATTGGAGAACCGATTTAACTAGGTGTAGCCAAATTTTGATCATGGGGGGTGAGGAATGAGGATAAAGAACATATTTGGACTGTTTAGCACGTCCAAGTTGTGTGTTTAAATATTGGAAATGTGTATGTCAGCACGTTCACACGTGGCAGTATCCCCTGATTTTTCAAAGAAAGGATGCAAGGGTAATATAGTTTTGTTTTAAAACAGGATAGAGGGGAACATGGAAGACACACAAGTTCAAAGAAAAGAGACAAAAAGTACGATGTTTTCTAAGCATCCCCCAATAGGAAAAGAAGATCTGCCGTCTTTCCTTAAAGATCACTGGCCATCTTACTTATAAAAAGAACATAACCCTTTACAGAAAGGGGTCTTCCTCTCTCTCTCCCCCTTATTACATGCTAAAAAGGGAAAAGCACGTCCTTTCACGGACATAAACGGCGACAAGGAGAAGAGATTGGACCGAGATTGGACGCTCGCCCGGCCCCTAATGGCTGCAGGAGCAGGCATTTCCCCATCAATGGAAGTTGGGTATTAATAAATATATGAGAACGATGATCTCTATCCTCTAGGCGGTCTCAACTAGCAATCTTTAAATAATTACAACAGAATATGCCATTTCTAGCCGAGCACTTCTTCCCAAAGCTGGTATTGCTTATACTCAAACAAATAGATTTCACTATCTTACAACTAAGCACAAACTAGAATATTGATAACACTTCTCAATAGTGCGATTTCAGTATGCTCAAAAAGACGATGTAATAATGTAATAATATTTATACAGCGTTCATTTAAATGTTATAACTTACTTTTCCATCACTTAAGTATCATAACTTTTAAGAAAGGTTTACCTAAAATACTTGCATCTTAAACCCTCAAAATTCACATGGTAGATTTCGATATGCTTCGAATCACCTTATAGCATTATAGATTTATGATTCTCTACATATATCATGAGGCCGATGGCCTTGGAGCCTCTAGTTAAGGTGGGATGTCGATCCTCTCTGACACATGCAAATCGTAATTGGCCAATTAGTTAGTTTAATAATAACTAAGAATTTTCAAACGCAATCTCGATAATAATATGGCTCATAGTCTCAATGGCTCAAACAACCAAAACCGTGCTAACACATGCTCAACTTTTAATATTCGTTGTGTACAATAGATTGAGCGATTGGGCAAATGCAGCCACTGATAAGCATGAAACGCTTGCACATAACTGAACTCAGAAAGTTAGAACATCTCACACGGAAGGCAAAGAAAACTACTATATGATGACAAGAGTATTTGCACGTGAGATCTGGATTCCTGGTGATCAATTCGGTACGCTGACGAAGGTACCGTGAAATCCATAGGGTACTCTTTGAGGCAGCGTGATTTTTGCTATCGGCTCGCCTTCAAACTTCTGCGCGTCAATCACGTGCACCTGCGAATTCATAATCTCAAAATCACAACGAAAGTCGTTACCGGAAGGCAAAGCTACGTGCTGATACTACTGAAACACCCAGACTTGACCTGCGACACATCTGTTTCTTCATTATGTACCCAAGTGACAATCCAACCGCTGTCTTCTCCGGCGCCGTCTTTCTTAGGGACAAAAACACTCCCGCTGCAGAAGCTGCCCTTTTGGAAATTATGGTACTCGATCTTTACCGAGTTCTTGCCTTGTCCTCTTCCCTAATTCAAGGCTGAAGTTTAGCACATTTCGACATGCAGAATGGATAATAAGAATAGTGACTAAAAAATCTCTTGCTAGTACCTCAGAATCAGATAGGCTAGGACAAGGTTCGTCGAAGTATAATTTAGCAAGACCTCCATATTTAGCCATTCCTGAATCAAACAAGTGATGCATAAGCATTAGGAAACCGATCTTATGCGCTGCTTTGAGCAACTGGCATGCACTAGAGAGGGAGACTGGCATTGCATTACCAGATTCAGAGCTTGACTTTGAATTGATGACTTGAGCATAACCGTACTTGTTAGGCAAGCCGGTGAAATCGGCATTTATGAAAGGGAAGTCCATAGAGAATTCAGTGCCAGTAAGATTCGACTCCTGAACTTCCCCTGTTTCCATGTTCAATCTCCACTCATAGGCACACGTGAACAGGTAGCCTCCATGCTTGTCAGCGTGTGGATCCACCAATTCCCTGAAGTCGAATCCTCTCGAGAACCAATCGAACTTGTTTATACCCCAATCGGGACCCGGAAACAGCGATGCAAGAGCCCTGCATCCTCTCACCACAACCTGCTTTGTCCAGCAATATCGGTCGAGTTGAGGCCTTTTCTAAGAGATCTTTAACACTCAAGTTAGGCTTTTGGAAAAAAAAAATATACCTCATCACCATCCTCAAAGCAGTTGAATATGTGAAATGCGCAGCTTGATTCTACATGAAACCACCGGACTGAGCTAGCGTCTCCATATCGAGGCATCACCCCAATTCTTGCATACCCTTCCTTGTCATACTTCGCTAACCTAGATTCCAAGAAAGCTGTTGATCTAAAGCTGCTCGACATGCTTGAAAAATATGGCTAAAAATATGATTACGTAAAGATTTCAAGGTTTTGGATTCAACTCACTGTCCACCATTGACGAGTCTGTTAATGTCCAGGACAAGTGGATGATCAATGATCACATTGTACCTAAAATCAAACGGATCATTGGTTAATCCCGTACATTGTTACCTACCGATGTTTCCAAAGTAGAGTGCTCACCTACACGTGACCCCAATTTCATGGCTGAGAACACTCCGATCGAACTCGAGATCGGCCTTATGTTTGAGTTTCTTCCCATCAGCTGAAACAATTAACCACTCTCAAGATTGACAATCTTATCCTTAATTATTACTGTAGAACAGGACAATATCATGAAATCAGGAAATATCGAATTACCGGATATAACGCCCACGACACAATAAGGCCTCCTAACATCTACGCCCATGGTGACCAGCTCCCCCGATACAGGCGCTCTCTGTTGCACAAAGCAATGATTCGTAGTAAATCAGTGAAATTCAATCAATCATAGGTACGTCGGGGCATACTTTGCATATCGAAAGATCGAACCTTTGGGTGACTGCAGAAAGGTCGATCCCAATTCCCATCCAAGTTCCAATTGCCACAAGCTTGCAACGTGGTGATATCTACTTCTTGAGGCACGTAATTCTCCGCGACTGAGTATGTTTTCCCTGCGTGCTCAAAAACACTAGTGTTGCTTATGTATTTATTCACTGTTCCATACCTAAGCTGCTAAGATGAAAGAACTCAACTTATGCTGAGGGTAGAGCTATACAATTTACATAAAGGCAAGTAAACAATGTTTATATTTGGAGAATAATTAAGTTCAAACGAAGGGACGAAAAGTAATACAGTGTTCAGGAGATAAGCGGCCATAATAGCCCAAGAATCTCCTTCGACAGCAGGAAGAAAAGACGGCTTGTTTCGCGGCTTCTCTAGCTTGAAAGTCTCAGACTCGACGTATCGGTTTTTGTAGGATAGTAGCCATTTTCCTCTGGATTCCTTTTTGAAATATACTGCATGAAGCATTCCTTCTCCCTCGACCCATGTATGGCTTGATCTTCCAAAAATTGATTCCGTCGATTTCAGACCGCCAAACAGAGGATTTGGACCTGCACCATCATATATTACTCATTAGTTAGCTAGTTCGAGAAGCTACTCATTGTTCTGCTTCTACAAGCATTGCTGAGAATGCCATGCGTACTTCGAGTTCTCTAATTACAGAAAGTGAACAAAATAAGCTAAAACTTGTGAGATTGATTTAAGTAGTTGGCATACCATTTCTAACGAAAACTCCCTGCGGAAAATCAACAGGGATGTCGCCTTCGCAGTAAGCGACTACAGTTGCCTCGCCAATTTCTTCAACTGGAGAAAAGTTTTTCTGCATGCATGCGATGCCCTTACTTTAGGCTAGACAACTCACCAGAGTCTGGCAAATTATTTTTTTAATCAAATTTATAATTCACCATTTGTATCTCAGGCATTATTTTTAGGGTGCGCTTGGTACGTAAAAAAAATATCTAAAGAGCCATTATATCTAGCAAATAACATATCTAGCGTCTATATAATCAATATGATCAATTCCATTTTGTTACACTTTCCCATATTAAATAAAGAGACATAAGCAATCAATGATCAATCATCAACCATATCTCAAATTTTAATTTGGTTCCCTTCTGTACTTTACATATCTTCCATTTTTATTGATGTGACCTATGGTTCGCTGAATGTTATCATATAAGAAGGGAATAGCTATTTTATAGGAATAAAATAACACAGGGAGAAGTGCCAAAAAAGTCCTAAACCTTTATCTTTATGCCGATTTAGTCCTAAATCTTTTTTTAGTGCCGATTCAGTCCCTAAACCTTTTACGTTGTGCCAATTCAGTCCTTTCAGCCAATTTTGGCCGGATTTTGCTGATTGGACGCCGGCCGGCTTGACGTGGCCGATCGGCGCCGCGTGGAACAACTTTTAATAATATTTTAATATTTTTGAATTTTTTATTTTTATTTTTATTTTTTTATTTTTATTTTTTTATCTTTTCCTCCAGCCGATCACCGAGGCTCGACCTCGCTAGGCGAGGGCGAGGCCGCCAACCAGCCGAAGGCCGACGAGGCGAGGCCAACCTCACCGGCCACCTCGCGGGCAAGGCCGCCCATGGCCGGCAAGGGCAAGCCTCGCCCATGGCCAGATCTGGCGAGGTCGAGCCTCACCGGCCATGGGCAAATTATTTTTTTAATCAAATTTATAAATCACCATTTGTATCTCAGGCATTATTCTTAGGGTGTGCTTGGTACATAAAAAAAATATCTAAAGAGCCATCATATATGAGCAAATAACATATCTAGCGTCTATATAATCAATCTGATCAATTCCATTTTGTTACACTTTCCCATATTAAATAAAGAGACATAAGCAATCAATGATCAATCATCAACCATATCTCCGATTTTAATTTGGTTCCCTTCTGTACTTTACATATCTTCCATTTTTATTGATGTGACCTATGGTTCGCCGAATGTTATCATATAAGAAGGGAATAGCTATTTTGTAGGAATAAAATAACACAGGAGGAATGGAATAGCTATTTTAAGTTGACAATATGATTAACCTTTCCATTCCATCTCTATGATTAATAGAATGTTTGTTACACCCCACTGTTAATTACTTCTGTATCGCATATCTAGAATGCTCTATCCAAAATATCATTTCCCTCGAAACAAAACTAACTACTTTGACGCTGTTCTATCTTATTCATGATCCACACGCCTGCCACTCAAATTTTTTCTGGTACCTGAGAGGGAAGCAATGGCTGATCAACGAATCGAAACATGGAATCCACGACAGCATCCAGCATTTTCCTCGAAGTGCTCTTCATGGCTTCAAGCACATGTTCTGGCCATGGCTTTTGTGGCAACCTGATCTTCCACGGATGCTGGGAGACATGTTTTAGCTAGTTTATGAACGAAAGTGAATTTGGTATGCATCTACAATATCAGTAAGTATAAGGAGACTATTGGTAGCAAGGATCTATTTGTTTCATATGATCATGGAGAATGAGCATACATATTTTAGACCTTACCAAAATAAAAAGAGGGCAGACGGACGTTTAGTTGACATGCCACAGGGATTTTATCATTACAGATGGTTAATAACGAAGGACTCATTTCCATAGCAAGAGCGTGCGTGAGGAGCTAATCGGGAGAGGCTAAAAAAAAGAAAGAGGGCTCCACCTTATAGACACAAGTAAAACGATATAACCTTGTAAGATGAGCGAGTTTTGGAGACTGATCCACATATCTTAGAAGTCAGAAGAATCAATCTTTTCGCATACCCAATATTTCGCTTAAAATATAACCGTGTTTAACACTGAAAAAGAAACCGAAAGATTGTCTAAAATCGGACAGCAAAATGTTCAGCCCAAAGAAATGACAACACCCTCTCCACATGTATTACCGTCAGAGACAATGGTATCGAGATCTTTAGGCGATCGAAACTATGAGTTTGAGAGTTTGATGGCCTGTGAAGAGACGCATTGACATTCAAAGCGTGAGAAGAGAGTGCCATCTTCTTCTTCCTCCTCCTCTTCTTCTGCAACACTATGAGAGACTATCCGAATGGTTATCAGAGAAAAGGAAGGCTACAGCGATGCACTAATGAGCCGTACAACTCATACTTATCTCTGCCAGAAAGGAAAGACAATATATATACCCATTGAAGAAACATAACAGAAGAAAGACCATATTCGTCATCACATACGCACACACTTCCACGCATGCAGGCACGCACGCACGGACGCACTTACAAATACGCTTGCTTCCAATGACCTGCGTTATTAGACTACTCTCGGATAGAAGCTGTAGTTGCTGACGTTTGTGGGGGCAATGTGCTGTGGTAGGGGACGCATCCCAAAGTGTCGCGACATAGATTGAATTCAGCCATTATTGACCTTCGAATATTCCTAGGCATACACCAGTCTCCACTGATAAAATTGCCGACTTATGCAATAGGAAATGCTGGCGAAAGCCAGGTATAATGACTTGGACTTTATGTCCGACGACAAATACAGGATAACAAATTCAATTCCTGCCGATGTCTTCAAGTAAGACTATATATAAAGAAAAATTCATTCCCTACACTTGCATGGATGACTTTGCTGAGGTGCAGAGTGAGTGGTGGTCACTCTAACTACCGCCTTAAAGAATTGATATGAATTGAAGCAATTAATATATCTTTTCCATATGAAAAAAAAAAATTCTTAATATATCTCTTCAAAAAAATGAGATAACGGAAAAGTTTTCACTATCAACAAAAATATTTAGACAGGTTATTATATTTGTCTCGATGAAAAAAATTTCATTATCTCATTTTTCTAAGAGATAAAAACGACCTAAAATTAGGAAAATATTTTTTGAATTGTTGACTTTTTACGAAACAAATGGAAGCTAAGGGGGTGTATGATAACTGATAATTTTTGTTCCATAAACAATTTTTCTATTCCAAACCTATTTTTGGAATAGAAATCCGTTTGATAAACCTATTCCGTTTTTCTATTTCTAGAATAGATTTCTATTCTAGAAATAGGTTTGGAATAGAAATCAAAAGTTGAAATTTTATACTTCTGATTTCTAGAACAGAAATGAGAAATAAAAAATTTTCTCATCGTTCGTCAACCCAGGTCCTTCATACGTTGCCACCAACCACCGTCCGTCGAGTTCGACCGCCACCGGCCCCGCCCGCCGCCGGCCGCCAAATAAATTATTTTTATAAATATCATTTTAAAATGAAATTTATTCGAATAAATAAAATGATATTTATTTTTATTTTTACGAATAAATATTTATTTTACGAATAAATTAAAAAAATCCTTAAAATAAATAAATATCATTTTAAAAATAAAAATTATTATAAAAATATCATTTATTCATTTTTATTTTAAATTTTAAATTTTTATTATAAATATTATTTTTATTTTTAATAAATAAATTTAATTAAATATCATTTTATTAAAAATAAAAATAAATATATTCATTTTATTCATTTAAAAATAAAAATAAATTTATTAAAAATAAATAAATTATTTTTATTTATCATTTTATTTTTTTTATTAAAAATAAATTTATTAAATTTATTTAAAATAATTTATTTATGATAAATAAAAATAAATTATTTTTATTAAAATAAATTTATTTTTATTAAAATAAATTTATTTTTATTTGTCTTGAGTGTTTTGCCAAATAATTTTTTTATTTTTTATTTTTATTCATTTTAAAATAAATTTATTCGTAAAATAAAATAAAATAGAATAAATAAAATAAATAAATTTATTTATTTTTAAGGATATTTTTATTTTAAAATAAAATGATATTCTTATTTTATTTTTTTATGATTTATTTTATTTTATTTATTTTTATTTTTATTTTTTTTTAATAAATCATTTTTATTTTTATTTTTTATATTAAAGGTCGTAGGTCGTCGTCGCCAGGTCAGAAAGGAAGAAATTTTGTATCGTTATCAAACGCAATTTATTTTTAGAGAAGAAATTTTGTGTCGTTATCAAATAGTTATTTTTCTTAAAAACTCTTACAGAAATAAAAATAGAAAAATATATTTACATTCAAAAACTATTTACGGAAGAAATTTTGTCATCGCACAAGCTTTTAAGTGAAAATGACCCAACTTTGGATATGTTAGTTAATGGGCTCAGAGTTAGGCTTTCCTCTTGTTTGATCTACTCGAGGGGCGCGTTTGATAATATTTTTGTTTAAAAATTATTTTAGGGAGCAAAAATAGAAAAAAGTGTTTACGTTCGGGGAATAATTTAAAAAAAAAAAAAAAACGTGTTTGATAAACTTGTTAGGGAATAAAAAATGAATAGAAACACGTTTGGTAAATTTGTGTTTTTTTTTTTTTGTTTCTTTTACTTTTTAAATATTTTTATTTTATTTTTCCTTTTTCTCTTTTTTTTTTCTTTTTTACTTCTTTTGGCCGGTCGCCGGCCTTGGCCATGGCCAGCGGCCGCCGACGAGGGCCGGCAGACCTCACCCGGCCACTGCGAGGCTCGCCGGCCCCTAGCGGCGAGCCTCGCCGTGATTGGGCGGGCTCGGGCTCGCCCAACCTTGCCCCGCATCGGCGAGGCTCGGCACCGGGCGGTGGCCGGCAACACTTGGCCTCACGGGGCGGCGACGCTCTAGCGAGGTCGTCGGCCCTCGACGGCATCGTCGGCCCTCAACGGCAGTGGAGTGGTCGTCGGCGTGGCGAGGCCGACGGCGAAAAGAAAAGAAAAGAAAAAATGAAAAAAAAGAAGAAGAAAAAAGAGAGGAGAGAGAAAAATTTTCTTAAAAATTGTTCGAAACAAGAACACGCTTTTTCTTGTTTTTTTTTTTTGTTTGGAAATATGTTCTAAGGAGCAAAAAAATAGATTTGGAACAAAAACGCAAACAAACGTATTTGTTTTTTTTTTTTGTTCCCTGGAACAAAAAAACAGAAATTTTGTTTATAAACAGAAAAAAAAAAAAAAAAAAACATTAACAAACAGGCCCTTAGTCTTCTATTACACGTCTCAAAAAAAAAAAATAGTATCAAAGCCGATGATTGATTTGCGATCCCTCCCAATTTGTATGGTGTTTGAGAATATATTAAGGAAGGAATCTTGTTTTCGACATTATTTCCAAGTGAAGAATGGCATCACAGTTCAATCTAATCTAAAGAGACCATAGGTAAAGGTAAGCGATGGGGTAGAGCAAACCGGTTTCGAGTTGGCAACGATGTAAATGTGATGCATGACCACAAGTGCATAGAAAGTAGGTTATTTATTAAGTTGAGATATATGTTGATGAATGAAGGGGAGTGCCAATCTAACACAAAATAGTCAAACATGAGCGAAAGAAAATGTTCAGTTGCACGTGTTATAATTTGAAATAATTGATACATCTTATTTGATCCACAACTTATTAACTTAAAATGTTGAACCTTAATAGATTCCACTAAATATGCTAATAACTTGGTCTTATGCTTAACTCTTAGCAATTTCTAAGCGACGAGGTATCAAGTTTTTATTCCCCTATCTTAATAGGCTTCTCTTTGAATAGATTATAATCTACGAAAGCAAATTAAATCAACCAGGAAAGGGAAATCTCATTCCAACAACCAGAGCCTTTCTTATTTCCATGAATTTTAATTGTGACATAAATTGCAGATATGATGTGATTTAGTTAATTTAAAAATTTTCCCCCAGTGTTGCATAGAATCGATTGACAGGTGGAAAGATTTTGTCCTGTCTCTGCACGAATCAAGATCCTGACAACCAGGATCGAAACCCTGACTAGGAAGGACAAAAAGGAATCATGTGCTCAGTTTATCATTGGGTTAAGCGAATAAAGCAAGCATAACAGCCAAGAAATTTATCCATTTATCTTCATCATTCAAGGGAACAGTTTTTTTACTTGAGTCCAAGGTATGCGTTTCACTACCCTCACACATTCTCTTCAAACGCTCCAAAGCATGAATCTATGTAGTCCAATCGGTACCACAACGCATTCGATGGAAACCATCACTTCCAATTAGAATTAATTGTGTAAAGATCATCTTGTGATTTTACTCATACTAAAAATCTAGACCCTCTCAAAGAAAACTCCTTATTCGACAACAAATCAAACCAACAAAGTTAGGGAGGACATGGACAATTATAGTGGCCCGAAAAAAGTGTGCTGCCCATCTCCAATCACATGTTTGATGTGAGGCTTAGGAAAACGCCTTGTTTTAAGCAATTTTCTCCAATCCAAGGTACTCTCTCGCCTCGAGCTTGGACAATCCCAATTGTCTCATCCTGGAGGAAATAACAGTAAGTCCAGGCTAGATTTCAAAAGGAGTCCCCATAAGTTCTATAAAGCACAAGCAACATTCCAGACTGCAAGCTTCCTAAGGCCTAGCCTTCACATTTGGGCAAACAAACATCTTCTCATGATACTTTTGCTCCTTTGACAGTCTGCATTTTTGCTCTATCTACTTGATAACTATTGGGCCAACACCGCAGAAATCCAACACCTTCACCCAAGAGATCGGCCCAAATCCAAGCCCGCATCTAGTTAGATCCATATAAGAGAGATATATACGTAATCTTGAGAAATATGGAAAATCGAGAAAATTATCCAATTATCTCTAACATAGAAAATATAATAAAGAAATCCTTGATTATCTTTAATACACTCAAAATGTTAAATCAATGAGTTATCGATCAACTAAAATATATTCACTACTACACATTATATTGATGTGGAACTTCTTTCACCTAACACCCTCATACATGCACCTCAATAATAACTTAGGTCAGTATGAATATCTGGAACCAATGATTAGTGACACTAAAAATAACAGTTCTGATGAGCTGAAGCCTACCAGCGTACGAAAGATGCCTTACCGTCCATTATTCCATAGCGGTAGCCCAAACCAAATGCTTACACTCTTTGTAACTTAGCTAACCTGATATCAATGGGAAACCTAGAAATTTTACTGGCAGAACACCCCTCCTTTAAGCTACTCAATCTAGCCAATTCAGCTCGTTGTTCATCACTGGAACCAGCTAAGGAAATTTCAGTCCTTGAAAGATTCAACTTTCGGCCCAAAAGATAATGAAACAGCTGTAACGGAGAAAGGATTTGCTGCAAGGAATCTTGTCCCCTTTGGAGAAAATGATCAAATCTTCGGCAAAGTTTAGATGAACGCGTTGTTTTTAGAGCAGAGAAAGTGAAGTTCTACAGTATCCCTAGAAGCAGCGTCGTCAAGCACTTCTGAGAAAACCTCCCTACCCCTTAGCTATATGACAAACTAACAAGGAGAAAATAGATCTCCTTGCCTTTTTCCCTTACCCCCTTTAGAAAAGCCTTCGAGGCCACTATTTAAGGAAATAGAAAACTAGGGAGAAGTAATGCAAGCTGTAATCCATTTCGCATGAATTGATCAAGAACACAATAACTCGAATCACATAAAGCAAATGATCCCATCTCACTGGGTCAAAAGCCTTCACAGGATCAGCTTTAGTCAGTGAATCTAGGGGGAATCCGACCGGCTATGATAATTTTCACAATTCGTGGGTTAAAAGAACATTATCAGAGATGCTGAGAACATCGATATAGATATGGGGCATGGTTAGAAGGGTGTCAAGAAAATGTGGGTTTTTGTTTTCGTTTCTTCTTTTCTTCGGCTGGCTAGATTAACAAAATATGCTGACTCTTGAAATGCATGTCTGGAATGGACTCGTCGCCATCAAATGAAATGAAAGGTGGTGCTCCTCAGGTTTAGTCTAACTTGGCCCATTCAGCCAATAACCGAAGATCTATTCAGAGTCAATCAGCCCAAGCATGATGCATAGCTGTTAAACTCCTCAGGCACGCATAATATTCCGTACAGAATCTTCTCTTTTTCCTTGTGTATCTGGTAAGAGGTCTTCGAGATGGAATGGGCATTCCAAATGAAATGGCGATTCCATACTCATATAGGAAACCCGAGGCTATAACACAATGGAAAGCGATAAAACAGATTAGACAAACGAGATAAGCACCTGCGAGAGACAGCTATACAGATGCACATAAAAGGATTTATATGGTCATATTATGCTATTCAAGAAAATGCAAGAGGTTGCAACATGCACATATGCCTCATTCATAGCCCTAAACCCAATAACACCATCTCTCTCAGTGTCTAATCTCAACTCAGAATCCCCATATAAATGTTCTCTCAACTCACACAGTCCCTCGACATTGTTTTACTGAGGCTAAGCACTACAAAACCCTTATTACCATGCAAAATATGGAAACCCACACATCATGAAATATGCTCTACTGCTATCTTTCTCTAACTAGATTGACAGTCGAATTCAGATGGCAATGCATGTCGTTGGGCTAGAAACTCAAGACACGCTTAAAACTCTCAGACTATACAAATAGAAATTTTCATTTTTTCCATCAAGACAATAGGACTCACTTTGTCATTTCTTTTTCCCATACGTACTTCGCTTTTCCTTTTTCATTACCTATTTAAGGAGAGTTTTGAGCATTTGTTGCTGTCAATTTCTTTCCGTTTTCCACTTCGCATCTTCATCACGGCCAAATAAAGGAATGAGAGCGATCGTTCTTTTCAATCTATTCCATTCTTTCTTCCATTTCAAGGTTTTTTACTCATCATTTCACCACACCATACCAAATAGAGAAAAGAGGCCAAATAGAGAAAAGACGCTAAACGAGGAGATAAAAAAGTACAATGTATGCAGTATATTACTCTCATGAACTCACACGAGCAGAAATAAAGGACAGTGTACTTCCACACATCCTCCGGAGGACAAAAATCCGAAGCCTCTCGCGAGGCGCTCCTCACGACCTGCCAAGAAAGGCCGTTCATAGCTTGTGGGGCAACAGTCATTAATGCCGCACTAATTGATCCCTCACCGTTCAAGAAGATGCAGAAGTGCCAAGTAGGTTTGAGACATCGCATGACCCACGGGCTCATCACACGCATTTCGTTCGCGGTCGAGACCTGGGATGAGTTGTTGGCTAATGTTTGGTGGCCAAAGCGTTAGCACGATGGGATAGATGAATGCATCTCATGGAGAGAAATGTACGTTGCTTTGATGGCGTGGTGGACCGATCAAAGCCAAACACGGTGCAGAAATTGTGCGAAACTTAGGGCCGGTGGATTTCATTTTCACGTTATTTGCAAAATCAATGCAATACCCCATGAATTCGAGGCTCACTCATGCACCGTATGGGATCATTATGTATATGGGCCATGCATTCACTGATATGGACAATGGGCATATCTTTGCTCTATCACGAGGCCATTATGCACACGTGTCTGTAATGTAAACGTACAAATCTCTTGGTCGTATTCCTATAGTGACAAATAATAAAAGCTTAATAAAATAGAGAGGTGGGGAGAATCAATGGTGAAAAACGTGGTGTTATTGAGAGAATCCAAATGGATTTTTTGGTTGAATGGTGTTCGTTGCATCCTTTTCTTCTCTTTCTTTTGCTTTTAGTTTTGTAAGTTTTGTCCTTACATTTGTTTTGGAAGTTGTCCGTGGACCAAAACACGTGCCGTTTAACGGCGTTCATGCTAGATTTTGTAGTTAACCATTATAGTCCTCTTTGAAAGCCAGAGCCTCTTTTTTACATAAGTTCACAAAAAGAAGTCAAATCTTATTTTCAAATTGATGAATAGCCTAGATGCGTGGTAACATTCCCAAGTACATGTAGACTCACTCGAAAGGACTTCAACTTCAGCTATTCTGTAATATATCCGCAAAATTAGCAACTCGCCTCAGTAACGCTTAAGCCATTGAACTTATGCAGATGATCTTAAATAGTTGCAACAAAACCATGGATAATCGTCCTAAACTTATTATACGCAATCAATTCATTTCTAAACTTTTCAATTTTGTTAATTTAGTCTTTAACATTGTTATGATTTTTCAATGTAATTTTTCTAAGTCAATTTTGGACAAAAATAACTTATTAGACTCCATGTTAATAATATTCGATCAAAATAAGCGGCAAGGACAACATTTAAAAATCATCAAAAGGTTTACAACTAAATTAGAAAAATTGAGTTGAATAAAATTGGAAAAATTGAAAGTTTAAAATTGAATTAGCCGATATACAATGAGTTTCGGGCTTTTTAAACAATTTTTCCGAGAGAAAATTATTTTTAGCAAATGGGGCAGGCCATACAATCACATAATAACTTTCAGGCTTGTTGGACAATTTTTTCGAGAGAAAATTATTTTTAGCAAATGGGGCAGGCCATACAATCGCATAATAACATTTTTTTAAAATAGTGATTGGACCCGTCCTCTAGCGTCCGAGCTGGGACTTTATTGAATATGGGCCTCAAGTTCTTTCTTTCCACATCTAGCTAAAGGTCCCTCCGGATCTCAATCAATCATGCAGAAAGAAAAAAGAAAGACCTGATGAAGATTGTGTTATTCCAACACCCATCACAATATAATATAGTCATTTCCTTATTTATATATATCCCACTAGGGCATGGCGGCACTGTAAACCCTAACCTGTTGCTTCACACTGAATCAGCATATCCCCACCAACCAATCTTGGGGAGACAAAAGAAGAACTTGCGAACGAGGATTTTTGTCTTTCTCCTTTTTTTTCTCCTTGATTTTACTCTGGCAATGGAAGGAGAAAAGGGGAAGACTTCTTTCTTGGGTGACGAATAATTAATTGATTTCCATGGGGTTGGTGATGGCCCCTGAAACATGATAAGGGGTTAAATGAACAGGAGTGGCTAGCTGTGGCTAGGTGAAATACTGAAGCTACAGAGAAGAGAGAGAGAGAGAGAGAGAGAGATGAAAAGCAAATATTGGAAGCTACCTTGTTGCTATGACCTAAAAGAAACAAAGATCAAATAATTAAATGTGGAGGGTTTCTTTGGGGTCTTATAGATATGGGGACCACCCCCCACGCCTTGCACCTTAGGGTGACCCATTTCTTTTATGGGTCCATCTCTCCGTCGTTTTCTCCATGGAAGCCCTTTATAAATGTTGGGGGTGACTCGCTGGGAAATATTGGGGGAGGGAAGGGAACAAAACAAAAAAAAAGAAGAAGAAAGAGGAAGAAAAAGATGCAGCTTTGTTCTCAAGTAGAGTAGCTCTCGAAGTGCACACCCACTTTGCTTAACTCCTTCCCTGCCCAGTGGCCTCAAGTCCCTCTCTCTCTCTCTCTCTCTCTCTCATCATCACCATCACCATCATTCTCTCTCTCTCTCTCTCTCTCTCTCTCTTTGTGCGAGAGAGGTCCTCTTTCTCTGAGTCTCAGCATTTCAATCTCCTCTACTTTTAGCCAGAGGGAGACAATTTCCATAACTGAGCCCGTCCCCCTTCTCTGCCTCACCAAGACTTTGGAATTTTCTGAATTTGCCCCATGTGGGCAAGCAAGCTTGATTGTCATCCCTCTTGGTTGCTTCACTTGCCCCCAAATACAATCCAAGCGACACTATTGTCTCCACACGATAACCTCCTCTTCTTCTTCCATCAGTGAAGACCCAGTGGTCCTTCTTCCCCTAAAACCCTCATTTGGTCATCCATTTCTGAACTCATTGTCTGCCAAGAAAGCACAAAATCAAGAATCAAGAACAAGGAAGAATCCCCCAAGAAAGCAAAGAGAGTACCGTGTTCGCCAGATAAAATGATTGAGCCGCCCAACTCGGACCGCGAAACCAGCTCCAACTCGCTCTCTTCCCCACCATCCTCCCCTTCCTCGCCCACAGGGTGGACTGACTCCTCCCTCAACACGGTCCCAAAGCCCACCGGCCACCAGAATTCTGCCGACCTGCCAGCCGAATCCGATAAGAAGATCAAGCGCCTCCGCGACTCGGGCAAGCACCCGGTGTACCGCGGCGTGCGCATGAGGAACTGGGGCAAATGGGTCTCCGAGATCCGCGAGCCGCGGAAGAAATCCCGCATTTGGCTCGGGACGTTCCCAACCCCGGAGATGGCAGCCCGTGCCCACGACGTGGCCGCCCTGAGCATCAAAGGCAGCTCGGCGATCCTCAATTTCCCCGAACTCGTCAGCTTGCTGCCTCGGCCCATCTCGCTCAGCCCGCGCGACGTGCAGGCGGCGGCATTAAAAGCAGCCCAGATGGATAAATTCGATACAATCACCACATCAACGGCGTCTTCATCCTCGTCAATGAGTCCTTCGTCATCACTAGTCAGGGCAATGGATCTATCCGAGACATCGGAGGAGCTGAGCGAGATCATCGAGTTGCCTAGTCTTGGGACGAGTTACGAGTTGACGAGGCCGAGCAGCGAGTTCGTGTTCGTCGACTCGGTGGACGGGTGGCTTTACCATCCGCCATGGCTGGGGGCGAGCTTCGATGACGAGTGTCGTTATGTGGGTGGATGATCCAATGCCAGTACCGGAGAGTTTGATACATGATGAATCTGCAGGTTTGTTGTGGGATAATTATCAGTGATGGTATGGAATTTGTGAATAACCTGTCCATGTAAATCATGTGCTTTGACTTAGTTACCTCATCTCTCTTTGTGTCCATCTTCTCCTCAAAATTCTCACTCGTGTAAAGCGCTTCTTGTTTTATTTTTCAAGGGCTTGTGTTGGACTCCGTTCACCATATGATAAACTCGGCCAATCACAACATGCAATAATCAAGATATGTATTAATTATATATTAACTTCGTTCATGTTCATAACTATTGTTGGCCGAGTTTATTTGAACTCTGTGTGTAATTAACTTCTTAATTAGTTCTTCTCCATTGTCAATTAACTCCATCGTCTCTCTTGATTGCTTGTGTGTTTTGCCGTGCCCACTTCAATGGACTCAACCACTAAAGTATGTTCGAAGAGAGGCCTCATAAATTGCTTCTGCTTTTGGATGGTTGAGTGCTCATTTACTCTCTCTCTCTCTCTCTCTCTCTCTCTCTCTCGCTCTTCTCTACTGCGTACGTAATATGTTGTGTTACAGTTTCTGGATTCGTCCGCACCTGTATAAACTACACTCATCTCTCTCTCTCTCTCTCTCTCTTCTCTACTGCGTACGTAATATGTTGTGTTACAGTTTCTGGATTCGTCCGCACCTGTATAAACTATACTCCACTCAACTTGCCGATAAAATAATGACCCTTTCAGCAACTTTTCCTAATGAAGGTTCGTGCATGAAACCACCATCTCATGATTCTCGTGACCGTATCAGCGAAACGTAATCGACAAAAGTTTTCTGACCAGAGAGGGGTTTTGATCATGACTGGGCGGTATCTTCCCCAGCACATTTCCTGCCAAATTGGGCATATAAAAAACGAATGATTCGCAAGGGAATGGGCGACGAAAGTCTAAAAAGCTCATGATCACCTCAATGACGAAAGACTTTAGCCACTGAAACGACGACCCTACAAGCCTATGTTACTGTTGTTCATGCTGTTATGATTTTCTATGGTTGGAAATTTAACATTTAGGGTTTCTGGCAGACATGGCGGATGGTGAAACAGGGGGTGAGATTGCAAGAGGGGATGGTGATGGTGACCATTTTTGCCCCCGTCTCTCTCTCTCTCTCTCAGTGGGATAATAACACCCACTTCAGCCTATCGTATCTACTAGCCTAATTATTATCCTCAGCTTTTTAAACCGATGTCATAATCAGTGTGCACTGTCAGTCAGCTGTTTTTGAACTTACGTTTAATTTTTTTGGCGTATGGATAAATGCGGGCATGAAAATGTGGCTGGTGTTGAAACCAAGTTCGAGGAGATATCTGTTCTCTTCTTTATTTCTTTCCGCTGGAAGTGAGACGGATTCACGGAAAATATCTGTCGAGCCGCGACAAAAGGATAAGTGAAGAATATGCAAAAATTGAGTCGATTAAACGAAATGATTTGGATGATGTTCGACTGAAAATTGGCAATAATGCTTTTCCTTCGTATGTTTGACTTTTCCCTGGCGAATGAAAGCAGCTGCTTGAACGTGATGCTACTAAATTGAGGCACATTGAATTTTGAAGGTGAGTGATAACTATATAGGTCTGCAAAGAGAAGAGCAACCAAGCTGGTGTTTCAACTCAGAAAAGGAACCGAACCGAACCGAACCGGCCTTACCCAATCGGTTTCAAGTCAGTTCACATGGGAACCGAATCGGTTCTAGAATAAAAGATTTGGGAACTAGCCTCGACTGGTTCTGCTCCGAGTGGAATCGTTTTGAGGTCAATTTTAGATAGAATAGGTTTTTAACTTGTTCAAAACCAAACCCTACCTACGAGTTTCTTAACTGAGAGTTTTGCCAATTATAATGTTGTTGAGCATTCTAACATAAGCATGTCATTATGGTGTTGTATTTGAGAAATTTTGCCAAAATAATGCATGTGATCTAGTACTTAAATAAAATTGAAACAGAAAAATATTTGAAAAAAATAGGTAGGCCAGTTCCAAGGTCGATCGGTTTGGTTCCCAATTCTATAAACCGA
Organism: Eucalyptus marginata; assembly: GCA_014182565.1. Lineage (NCBI taxonomy): Eukaryota > Viridiplantae > Streptophyta > Magnoliopsida > Myrtales > Myrtaceae > Eucalyptus > Eucalyptus marginata. Next base: position 4,792,617 of record CM024587.1, read on the forward strand.
GAACTGATACTGGCAAGCTAGGTTCCAAATTTCTAGTTTGAAATCTACCCATTTCGAAACCAATTACCCTTAATTTTGGAAGGTAAGAGAAACCTGAGATACTTATTCATGAGCTAGTTGTAATTGTCCAATTGATATTACAAGACTTATATAGCAAACAAAAAGTTTTAATAAATCTTATGGTCCCGGTCATTTAAATCGAGGGGGCTAGACAACGAAGAGAGTGGTGCCGCTGGATCTTCAGTGCCCAATTAATTATATGGTCCAAATTGGTGGCCACCCATCAAAGGTGAGATCACAAAATTTCAAAAACATATTTTTTTTATTTTACAATTTTTTTCTTTCTTTTTTTTTTTTTTTTTTTCCAAGGTTTTTTCACCCTCAAATTCCATAGAAATTATATTTCTAGGATATATCGAGGAGGAAAACCCTATATTTTTGTCCCAATAGGTCACAAATCAAAAATTTCACATGGTCGAAAAGGATGGGGCCGCCTCCCCCATCATATAATATTATCCAAGAAATTACGTAATTATAACATATTGTTGGTATATCGACTTTAATATGGGCCGGTTTTTAAATTCTTTGAGATTCCCCATTTGCAAAAATCTTTTAAATTCCCTGTTGTGTTTGTTTTTTTCCTCTTCTCCTTCAGTCGGGCATAACATAACTTGACGAAAGAGCAAATTGCAATTATATTAACGACGTAATTAAATTTATCTTTTTTAAGCCATCACCATCCACTCTTTTTCGAACAGAAATGGAGATGGTGGGATTCTTTTGGCAACTTAAAAGTTCTTCATTTGTTTACCTATTTAATTTGCTTTTCTAATTGCATATATTGGAAGGAGACGTGTCTCCTTTTCTCGCACTCACCTAACATCCAATTTGCTAGGCACAAAATGAAATCAAACGAAAGCGATGTATATCTCTATTTTTGGGAATCGTGGATTCGGTTTTTGAGCCATCAAGGTGCGATGTTCAATTACCAAAGCTAGAAAAGCAACAAGGAATTAAGAAATGGTGAAGTAGGAAGGGGTATGTGCATGAATGAAGCATCGGACATGCTCTATTTTTAATGGGGTTTTCACTAGATTTAGATTAATCATTAGTGTCGAAGAGGCAACCTACTACAAATCGAAAATCATTTGCATTGTACTTCTCAAGGTTTAAGCTCTTAAGGAGGAACTATGTTGGAATTGTAATCACTTTTTTGGTTTGAGATGTGCCAAATTTGCATTCACTAGGCCTTTATCTTTTGATAATCCATGAGCATAGACATGGAAATTCGACTATCTAAAAACCATGAAACACCCCATGCTCCCACGAACTAGTTCATAAATCTAACCCTATAATATGTACAAAAGACTCTAACCCAAAGCAGTTTGCACGGTGTTAATGAAATTTGAATGGGTGATCTTTAGATTCTATATTGGAAATCCCCAACACCATATTCAACCAACCAAATCTAAGGGTACTCAAATTGCCTAATATCAAAGTAATACAAATGAACTGAGCTTATGAAAAGAAAAACTGAACTTATAAATAAAACACCTAGCTCTTGCCCGAGCGAAGGCCGGATAGGGTCACTTTTCCATGACACAAGAAGGCATTTATTAGATGGCAATCCTCGAAGTTTATGCTATTTAAAAATGGTGAATACATATAACTTATTAATTTTCATTTTCCTGTATATAAGTTGGAACTTAGAAACGAAAAAAGGACATCACCATTGCCAAATTAATTAAACCACCGGAGATAGGAAAACGGGCAAAATATAAAGTACTAATGAAAACTAGTGTGAGTATCAGAATTCAAACTTGCCATATAAATCAACCAATTTTCTCTAAAAATTTGATCAATTACGAAATTGGGTTATAATATACTCTTTTTGGGTAAGTCTTATAATGAATTTCTGTATAGCGCATGATACACGTATTTCTTTAACAGCAACAATGAATCATGCTAAAAGAGGCCGCCAATCATATGCGACTAAAACATTGCAATTAAATATTGTGTGAAACTTCACTTCACTATTTGGAGATTCAGCACTTCTCCTGAATAAAACATGATTTTAATGCTAACCTTATCCAATTTGGCAATGTTTGTAGAAGGATAAAGGAAAGGGTTTGACTATAATTTATGTTGGCTTTAAATTATTGGAGGCGGGTATATAAAATTAAACATCAGTATTTTTTATTTTATTTTTTTGTGTTTAACAGAGTTCCATTTATTGCACTTCAGACAACATTTTGGTTTGAATTTAATAGTTAGTAGTACTTCTCCAATCGGAGGGAAGTGATTGGTTTCAGGGTAGTACCAATACCTCTCCCCTCTGAGTCGATTCCCGGTCTCTAGGATTAATTGACTAAGGGAAGAATAAACGCATTAGGATTTTTAAATAATTTGTAAATAAATCTAGGAGTCTAATTTGTCCATGTGGAGGAAAATTGGACCTGGTATTTCAACAGAATGGACATGACTAATCAAGTTTTTCTAGTCTCCTTAACGTCTTAAGCTATTGTTTGTGAAATACTTGCTAGGTCATGAAAACTGTTGTCATATGAAGTTGATGAGCTAACAAATGAAATGTTTCTCTATTCTTCTCTCCCACAATGTTGACACGGTTATTGTAGAAATTATAGTGATCACTACCAATTTATTTAAAATAAACATTACGAATAAAAGCATATAGCTCCAAATCTAAATATACTCTGATACTCCCTCGTTGAACCTTAAATTGAGATGTGATGTATCACTAATTAAAGAAAAAGAAAGGCCAGAGAGGGTCTGGATTCAAACACGAGGGCTGCAACTCTAATGTAACATACATAATAAGGGTCGGTGATAACTTACCTAAAAATTTAGTAATAGAAACGTGACTCGATATATAGATATCGTACCACCACGGACCAAGTAAAGCCCATACATGATTGAAACAAGGAAAACTACTGGAAATACAATATTATAATGGAAATGGAAATACTAATAATTAGGGTTTAACGTGAAGACAAAGCACACTTTTGCATCAATCAGCTTCCTGCTGCAAATCCTCCAGCCAAACATGCCCCGACTGGTGTACACCGGCCGTCCCTACTGTATTGAAGCACACGACCTAGCTATACACTTCAAGATCTTCTTTTCCACAATCATTTTCCCTTTCTCTCCTTTTTGTTCCTGTTCTAGATTTCACCCAATTCGATGTGGGGAGCAGCATCAACCCAGCACACTTTTGTTCATCTTCGTCGCAGACAAATGGGTTTTCTCTACCAGATATGAGGCAAGAAAATCGCATGAATGCATAAATGAAATCAAACGAGTGATGATAAAGCTGAGGGATGACTTTCTAGCGAATCCCATCTTCAAATGTTTATGCATTATGAGACACCAAGATCTTCCCCATCTCTCTCTCTCTCTCTCTCTCTCTCTCTCTCTCCTCCTTTTATGGGGAGCTCGCTTTCTGAGCAACTGTACAGTGACCAAATTATTTGTACGAAAAATCGTCATATTGACCCATTTCCTAATCTTAGCTGTGAGCCACTCATTTTCGAAGTCCAACACTGCATATGTCGGACCTTTTCCCTCTCTCTTTTCTTTTTCTTTTCTTTGGATTTTGGGTATACTTTTTCAAAGCTGAGCACCTTTTCTTTCTTCTTTTTGTCACTTTTTGCATATTTGTTTTAATTTATAAATTTTCTGGCCAACTGCATAGACTAAAAAAATCAAGGAAATTAGCACGTGCAGATCAAAATGCAATGATTCATGCTTCGTAGAAACAATATATACACAAACATATATATAGATTGTACCATAATTTGAAATGTAAGACCTAGAACGATTCTAATGATGCATGGCGGGGTCTAATGGATATATTTAGAACACGTTTGTTTCAGTGAAAATTTCATAATAAAAAAATATATAATTTTCATTTATCTTGTGATTTTGGGATAATGATTTGTTTCTTTTAGAAGGGAAGTAATTTTCTCTAATCTAAGCTTATTGTTTGCAATCCATAAGAAACGTTTTCCATAAATCAATTAGTTTTCATCATCCAAACACTAGAAAGTAGAAAAACAGTCTTTTGAAAACAATTTCCTTTCAAACAAAAGGACTCTAAAAAGTGGTTTTAAGGAAAAATCGTGCTATGGATGGTGTTTGTAAAATGTATGTCATTATTTTTGCTTGACCGACACTTGCTATATGTCTTATGAAAAGAAATATATGCTCAATATCGATATAAATGAGAGAGAGAGAGAGAGAGAGGGAGAGAGAGAGACTCTTGAACCATAAAATTAACTTTACGGTGTGAAATGTGATTTTTGTAGTCTATAGCCTATTGCTGATTTGATCTCTCTTTTTGTGAACACAATCTTTTTGCACCTTTTTTTTTGTTTTTTGGAGACTTGATAGATAGATAGATAGGTATAGGATAAATGCCCTAGAAGTTTTAAAACTTGTCACGAAAGTGCCATTGAGTCCTAAAACTTGCAAAAAGTGTAATTAAATCTTAAAACTTGTCATATTTCTGCAATTGAGTCTTTCTGTTAGCTACATTCAACTTAGGCGACGAAAAATACTAACGTGGCTTTTTTTATTATTATTTTCTCTATTCTATATGGCAATGATGTGGTTGAAGCTTGACATCCTTTTTGTCCAAATTTGTTTTTTAATAAAAAATTATTTAAATTAAATTTAAAAAAGTAAGCTAAATTTAAATAAACAAATTGCTACTACATGGTTTCACACCCCTTTTTTTTATGAAGCTTATTTTTTAATTTAATCTAAATATATTAAAAATCAAATTTAGACCAAAAGACATCATTTTAATATTATGTTTTAGCATCAAGACGTAGGAGACACACAATTAAAAAAAGTCATATTAGTATTTTCCATTAGTCAAATTGAACAAAGTTAATGAATGACTTTGACGAGTTTTGGGACTTGATTGCACTTTTTGTAATTTTAGAACTCATATTCGTGATAAGTTTTAGGATTCTCTATGTATTTATCTCATACATACACATACATAATTATTGTTGTTAGTGGTGGTGGTGGTGATGTAAAGAACTTTTTATACATTCATCGTAGATGGACGAGACAATATAACAAGAGATGTTATTCAAATTCATTTACACGTCAACTGTCCAAAACTTAGTCGCCAATGTATATGAACAGTACAAGGATGACTTCTTGGACTTCCATGAACACATATATAAAGAAAAGAGTGATCTCCATCTAATGGGGATTATGATATAAACCCAGCGTATAGATGACGAGATCAGGAACATATAAAAGTAGAGACGGAGCATAGAAAATTTTGGATTTCCGAAGCCTACAATTATTTAGCAAGATTCTTCCCGCGTCGTGCCTCATTGGTTTTTTAACTCCCTATTTCGTTTTTTTTTATTTGAATTGACACACATAAGGTCGCCAAGTCGATTCGACATTTTGATTCTTCCACTAAAAATGATGAAGGAATCATGATTATGGTGGTCATCATACAATCCTGTCCCCCTTTTGCTAGGTAAAGCAAACAAGTGGTAACAAATGATACTTTAATCCGATTACTGTTACAATGGAAAACTTCATTCACATCTCTTTTAAATTGGTCATTGTCGACACCAAAAGTGTCCAAATCCTGACTGTTGACTCGGACTGAAAGTAGCCGCATAAAGCACAGTTGAGGCAAAAATTTACTAAGTCTTTGTGGTCGGCAACTATAGGCAATCAACAAACGCAATGAGAAGTTGCCGATGGGTGATACAAGAAAATTACTAAGTATTGAGCCAAGAGTGTCAATGAACAAGACTTGATTCAGCCGATGAAGGAATGGAAGCAAGAGAAAGATCAATGAATTGAAGACAAGACAAGTATTCAATCATGAAGCCAACAATCTCGGATACTGCCATCATGATTTATTCCATCATGAAGCCATAAACCTCAAAAGCCACAAATATTAATGGTCGAGAAACATGGACTGTTGTAATCCTCAGGGACAGGATTTACGATCTACAGAAATAACCATCAACGTGGGGGTGAGTGATGAGGTCATTATTGTTTTTTTTTGGTAAAAGGTAAGTAGTATATAGACTATTGCGCAAAAGCTATATAGCAGAACAACAGGGGGACCCCGGCACCAGCTTACACTCAGAAAGACAGGAAGTCCAAACGAGTGGAAGGGAGCCAGGGGGGAGAAACGGGGAGGGAAGAGCTGCGAGAGAGATGTTATTTGAGTAGTGCGTAGTGAGTCTTTTGATAACCGTTTGTAAAAAGGTGTTGCTAATTTATAGGAGTCATGTAGGATGTTATTTGCTTTCTTTGTAGCCATTGTTAACTATCAGTAATTGTATAAATGCTTGATCCATAGATTGTAGAAAAGGACCGCCAATCAATCAATGAATAACATTTGTTCAATTTTATATTCTTTTATCTTTACATTCAAGTATGCTTTTACATAGTTGGCATGATTTCCTCAATCTTCGTACTTTTAACTTTTCATCAGTTCGTGTTTTCTGTCCAAAAATCAGCAAATGACTCCTTATATTTTTGTCGGTTGGTTTACCAACCCATTCTTTGAAAGGTGTTTCATCAACTCTTTTCAGCAAAACAGTCATCTTGCTTCTCTTGCTAAATAGTTCCTGCCATTACCGATGTTTAACCAAATCTCGATGTGTGTAGGCGTGCAATGTGGCCAAGAGAAAGTTAGTAGCATGTATGGAAGAAAATGGATGGTTATCGTATGGTTGTGCGTCTTAGATAACCCTAGAAAGTACTAAAGCTCAATACTGCGACAAGTACTACATTGACTCAAGACTCTACTAGTTTATGCCTTTTAGCAGAAATGCCACAATCCATACTAGCAGTACTTGCTCTCCAAGTCCAATGATTTGTGATGGATGTAGGTCTGATGATATTATGCTACACAGCTCCTTTGATATATCGACCATTATTATGGGTTGCTCTCTGAGTCATTATATTGCAAAAAAGTAACAAATTTTTTAGTAAAAACAATAAATTTTAAATGAGACATTTTCCTTCGTCTTTTTCTCTTTTCAAAATTATTGCAGAGCTCAATTGATTCAACAAATTAGATCGATTGAATTATCTTATTATTAGTCTAAGGATTATCTGTTTAACCGTATATGCTATATTGAAAGTAGCATGCGCTAATGAAGCATGCGGTCATTGGATTTGGGACCCCAAAGAAACATGGAAATTTATGATGGTTGGAATGGGCAATTATACCA
>CM024587.1:4799963-4914234 GCA_014182565.1 Eucalyptus marginata
ATGTTGACACGGTTATTGTAGAAATTATAGTGATCACTACCAATTTATTTAAAATAAACATTACGAATAAAAGCATATAGCTCCAAATCTAAATATACTCTGATACTCCCTCGTTGAACCTTAAATTGAGATGTGATGTATCACTAATTAAAGAAAAAGAAAGGCCAGAGAGGGTCTGGATTCAAACACGAGGGCTGCAACTCTAATGTAACATACATAATAAGGGTCGGTGATAACTTACCAAAAATTTAGTAATAGAAACGTGACTCGATATATAGATATCGTACCACGACGGACCAAGTAAAGCCCATACATGATTGAAACAAGGAAAACTACTGGAAATACAATATTATAATGGAAATGGAAATACTAATAATTAGGGTTTAACGTGAAGACAAAGCACACTTTTGCATCAATCAGCTTCCTGCTGCAAATCCTCCAGCCAAACATGCCCCGACTGGTGTACACCGGCCGTCCCTACTGTATTGAAGCACACGACCTAGCTATACACTTCAAGATCTTCTTTTCCACAATCATTTTCCCTTTCTCTCCTTTTTGTTCCTGTTCTAGATTTCACCCAATTCGATGTGGGGAGCAGCATCAACCCAGCACACTTTTGTTCATCTTCGTCGCAGACAAATGGGTTTTCTCTACCAGATATGAGGCAAGAAAATCGCATGAATGCATAAATGAAATCAAACGAGTGATGATAAAGCTGAGGGATGACTTTCTAGCGAATCCCATCTTCAAATGTTTATGCATTATGAGACACCAAGATCTTCCCCATCTCTCTCTCTCTCTCTCTCTCTCTCTCTCTCTCCTTTTATGGGGAGCTCGCTTTCTGAGCAACTGTACAGTGACCAAATTATTTGTACGAAAAATCGTCATATTGACCCATTTCCTAATCTTAGCTGTGAGCCACTCATTTTCGAAGTCCAACACTGCATATGTCGGACCTTTTCCCTCTCTCTTTTTCTTTTTCTTTTCTTTGGATTTTGGGTATACTTTTTTCAAAGCTGAGCACCTTTTCTTTCTTCTTTTTGTCACTTTTTGCATATTTGTTTTAATTTATAAATTTTCTGGCCAACTGCATAGACTAAAAAAATCAAGGAAATTAGCACGTGCAGATCAAAATGCAATGATTCATGCTTCGTAGAAACAATATATACACAAACATATATATAGATTGTACCATAATTTGAAATGTAAGACCTAGAACGATTCTAATGATGCATGGCGGGGTCTAATGGATATATTTAGAACACGTTTGTTTCAGTGAAAATTTCATAATAAAAAAATATATAATTTTCATTTATCTTGTGATTTTGGGATAATGATTTGTTTCTTTTTAGAAGGGGAAGTAATTTTCTCCTAATCTAAGCTTATTGTTTGCAATCCATAAGAAACGTTTTCCATAAATCAATTAGTTTTTCATCATCCAAACACTAGAAAGTAGAAAAACAGTCTTTTGAAAACAATTTCCTTTCAAACAAAAGGACTCTAAAAAGTGGTTTTTAAGGGAAAAATCGTGCTATGGATGGTGTTTGTAAAATGTATGTCATTATTTTTTGCTTGACCGACACTTGCTATATGTCTTATGAAAAGAAATATATGCTCAATATCGATATAAATGAGAGAGAGAGAGAGAGAGAGAGGGAGAGAGAGAGAGAGACTCTTGAACCATAAAATTAACTTTACGGTGTGAAATGTGATTTTTGTAGTCTATAGCCTATTGCTGATTTGATCTCTCTTTTTGTGAACACAATCTTTTTGCACCTTTTTTTTTTTGTTTTTGGAGACTTGATAGATAGATAGATAGGTATAGGATAAATGCCCTAGAAGTTTTAAAACTTGTCACGAAAGTGCCATTGAGTCCTAAAACTTGCAAAAAGTGTAATTAAATCTTAAAACTTGTCATATTTCTGCAATTGAGTCTTTTCGTTAGCTACATTCAACTTAGGCGACGAAAATACTAACGTGGCTTTTTTTATTATTATTTTCTCTATTCTATATGGCAATGATGTGGTTGAAACGACATCCTTTTTGTCCAAATTTGTTTTTTAATAAAAAATTATTTAAATTAAATTTAAAAAGTAAGCTAAATTTAAATAAACAAATTGCTACTACATGGTTTCACACCCCTTTTTTTATGAAGCTTATTTTTTAATTTAATCTAAATATATTAAAAATCAAATTTAGACCAAAAAGACATCATTTTAATATTATGTTTTAGCATCAAGACGTAGGAGACACACAATTAAAAAAAAGTCATATTAGTATTTTCCATTAGTCAAATTGAACAAAGTTAATGAATGACTTTGACGAGTTTTGGGACTTGATTGCACTTTTTGTAATTTTTAGAACTCATATTCGTGATAAGTTTTAGGATTCTCTATGTATTTATCTCATACATACACATACATAATTATTGTTGTTAGTGGTGGTGGTGGTGATGTAAAGAACTTTTTATACATTCATCGTAGATGGACGATACAATATAACAAGAGATGTTATTCAAATTCATTTACACGTCAACTGTCCAAAACTTAGTCGCCAATGTATATGAACAGTACAAGGATGACTTCTTGGACTTCCATGAACACATATATAAAGAAAAGAGTGATCTCCAGCTGATGGGGATTATGATATAAACCCAGCGTATAGATGACGAGATCAGGAACATATAAAAGTAGGGACGGAGCATAGAAAATCTTGGATTTCCGAAGCCTACAATTATTTAGCAAGATTCTTCCCGCGTCGTGCCTCATTGGTTTTTTAACTCCCTATTTCGTTTTTTTTTATTTGACTTGACACACATAAGGTCGCCAAGTCGATTCGACATTTTGATTCTTCCACTAAAAATGATGAAGGAATCATGATTATGGTGGTCATCATACAATCCTGTCCCCCTTTTGCTAGGTAAAGCAAACAAGTGGTAACAAATGATACTTTAATCCGATTACTGTTACAATGGAAAACTTCATTCACATCTCTTTTAAATTGGTCATTGTCGACACCAAAAAGTGTCCAAATCCTGACTGTTGACTCGGACTGAAAGTAGCCGCATAAAGCACAGTTGAGGCAAAAATTTACTAAGTCTTTGTGGTCGGCAACTATAGGCAATCAACAAACGCAATGAGAAGTTGCCGATGGGTGATACAAGAGAAAATTACTAAGTATTGAGCCAAGAGTGTCAATGAACAAGACTTGATTCAGCCGATGAAGGAATGGAAGCAAGAGAAAAGATCAATGAATTGAAGACAAGACAAGTATTCAATCATGAAGCCAACAATCTCGGATACTGCCATCATGATTTATTCCATCATGAAGCCATAAACCTCAAAAGCCACAAATATTAATGGTCGAGAAACATGGACTGTTGTAATCCTCAGGGACAGGATTTACGATCTACAGAAATAACCATCAACGTGGGGGTGAGTGATGAGGTCATTATTGTTTTTTTTTTGGTAAAAGGTAAGTAGTATATAGACTATTGCGCAAAAGCTATATAGCAGAACAGCAGGGGGACCCCGGCACCAACTTACACTCAGAAAGACAGGAAGTCCAAACGAGTGGAAGGGGGCCAGGGGGGAGAAATGGGGAGGGAAGAGCTGCGAGAGAGATGTTATTTGAGTAGTGAGTAGTGAGTCTTTTGATAACCGTTTGTAAAAAGGTGTTGCTAATTTATAGGAGTCATGTAGGATGTTATTTGCTTTCTTTGTAGCCATTGTTAACTATCAGTAATTGTATAAATGCTTGATCCATAGATTGTAGAAAGGACCGCCAATCAATCAATGAATAACATTTGTTCAATTTTATATTCTTTTATCTTTACATTCAAGTATGCTTTTACATAGTTGGCATGATTTCCTCCAATCTTCGTACTTTTAACTTTTCATCAGTTCGTGTTTTCTGTCCAAAAATCAGCAAATGACTCCTTATATTTTTTGTCGGTTGGTTTACCAACCCATTCTTTGAAAGGTGTTTCATCAACTCTTTTCAGCAAAACAGTCATCTTGCTTCTCTTGCTAAATAGTTCCTGCCATTACCGATGTTTAACCAAATCTCGATGTGTGTAGGCGTGCAATGTGGCCAAGAGAAAGTTAGTAGCATGTATGGAAGAAAATGGATGGTTATCGTATGGTTGTGCGTCTTAGATAACCCTAGAAAGTACTAAAGCTCAATACTGCGACAAGTACTACATTGACTCAAGACTCTACTAGTTTATGCCTTTTAGCAGAAATGCCACAATCCATACTAGCAGTACTTGCTCTCCAAGTCCAATGATTTGTGATGGATGTAGGTCTGATGATATTATGCTACACAGCTCCTTTGATATATCGACCATTATTATGGGTTGCTCTCTGAGTCATTATATTGCAAAAAAGTAACAAATTTTTTTAGTAAAAACAATAAATTTTAAATGAGACATTTTCCTTCGTCTTTTTTCTCTTTTCAAAATTATTGCAGAGCTCAATTGATTCAACAAATTAGATCGATTGAATTATCTTATTATTAGTCTAAGGATTATCTGTTTAACCGTATATGCTATATTGAAAGTAGCATGCGCTAATGAAGCATGCGGTCATTGGATTTGGGACCCCAAAGAAACATGGAAATTTATGATGGTTGGAATGGGCAATTATACCAAAATTGTTGATTAATAGTATGCCTTTATGAGGCGAAAAATCCGAACAGCTTATGCGGTAAAAACGATAATAGTATGCCATTACTTGCCCTTCTTTAATTTAATGCTTGGATAATTTCAAAAAGTCAAATAAGTAAAACAAACCTTGTTTGTTTTAGTTATGATATTGGAGAGTTAAATGTTAAAGGACTTCTTGTATAACTCATCTGTTAGTGGTATGCCATTACTTGCCATTCTTTAATTTAATGCGTGGATAATTTCAAAAAGTCAAATAAGTTAAAGAACCCTCGTTTGTTTTAGTTATGGTATTGGAGAGTTAAATGTTGGATGACATCTTGTATAACTGATCTGTTTTTAGTGGGGTAAATATTAGAATGGAAACCATAGCCGTCATGTCACATGATCAATTGTTGCAGTTAATTCTTATTATGCAAATAGTTTCAACGTGAATACAAAACGCATTTTAAAGAATGATATAGTTAAGCACAGGCCCCTAGTGCCTCTGTATTAAATAAATAAATAAAAACTTAATCAAGAAAATGACATGAAAAATAAATTGTCATTTCAATTGTATTCTCTCTTGTTTTATGTACAAACAGAGTACTGTAAAATAAAAATATTTTTTTATTAAATATGATTAACAGTTAATGAGTTCTCAAAAGAAAATAATGTGCCTCTTCTAATTCTCTATATTGCTGAGAAGAGATGAGGTGGATTATGAACGTGTAGTAATTACTTTCCTCCCAATTATTTTCTAATTCTTTTCCAAACCCATAAGTGGATTAGATAGGTCCACTTCATAGAGAAGCTCGATGAAATCAATATCAACGGGTGAGTTCATTGCTTCCGATGATGGTACTTGGTCCAAATTATTTAGTTCAATTAACATTCTGATAATAACTCCTATTTTATTAGCAATTTCCTAAATTACTTATTGAGCAAGACATTTCATAGTTTTCAAACTGTATATTCTCAATATGTCTAACCAAAACAGATATATGCTTTATGGATATTGATGCACAAATAAAAAAATTCACGAATTTTAAAATTAATTTTACAGTGTGAAATGTGATTTTTGTAGCCTATAGCTAGTTGCGGATTTTATCTCTCTTTTCATGAATATAGTTTTTCCCCACCTTTTTTATTTGGTTTTTTGAAGACTGTGTATATAACTGTCATTAGTTGTATCATTGGTGTAAAGAACATTTTATACATTTCCATAGATGGACAAGACAAATAACAAGAGATAGTTATGTAGTCTTATTCATTGACATGTCATTTTTGTAGCCTCTAGTTAGTTGCAGATTTTATCTCTCTTTTCATGAATATAGTTTTTCCCCACCTTTTTTATTTGGTTTTTTGAAGACTATGTATATAACTGTTATTAGTTGTATCATTGTTGTAAAGAACTTTTTATACATTTTCATAGATGGACAAGACAAATAACAAGAGATAGTTATGTAGTCTCATTCATTGACATGTCAACTATCCAAAAGTTATATATATTTTTTCTTTTAATGGTAATGGACCCAATAAGAATCTATTTATAAAAAAAAAATTGCTTTGAAGAAAACATCTTATAAGAATGGCACATGGATGACTTCTTGGACTTCTATGAACAAGAATATAAAGAGTGGTCTCCAGCATATTCCTATAAATATATATATGACAAAAGCAGGAGCATGAGCATGTAAATGTAGGGACGGAGCTTAGGAAATCTTGAAATTTCCAAGGCCTGCAATTATTTAGCAAGACAGCAAGATTCCCTCCCGACATCAAACCTCATTGGTCTTTAACTTCTCTTTCGTGTCAAAGTCATTTTTCCATTTGGTACACCCTAAGGTCGCTAAAATTTGATTTGACATTTGGTTCTTCCTGTAGAAACGATGAAGGAATCATGATGACAATAGTCATGGTTATGATGGTTGTCTCGCAATCTTTTCATCCTCTTACTAGGTTAAGTAGAAGAGCGGTTATAAATGATGCTTTAATGCCATAATTGTTACAAGAGGCTATTCATTCACATTTCTTTTAAATTGGCCATTTAAGATGTGTGTTTGATGATTGTTACGACAGAGAACTTCTTTCAACATTATTTCAAAGCTCAATTAATTCAACATTTAGATCAATGGAGTAATCGTATTATTAGTCTCGGGTTTATCTTTTAACCATAGCCATAGGTGTTCTTTTGGGAGTTGTATGGGTTAACGAGGCATGGGGTTCGTATTGAAATTGGGATCCAAAGGAAACTTAGCAATATATAATGGGTGAACTAAACAATCATGAGAAATTTGTTCATATATAGTATGACCTTATGAATACAAAAAATCGAATCACGTATTCATCGCCTCTGTATGGATTGGCTTTGTATCTCAATTTTTTAAGTTATAAAAAGCATCCATTTATTAAGTGATTGATATACTTTATATGAACCATTACCCCATCTAAATGATTGTACACTTATGTGCATGTAATAATACAGACATAATTTTTTTAAGTATTATCTCAAGATTCTAAAGATTCTGATTAATTAAGTCTGGCATATCTACAAACAAATGACAAAGCATGTGCTCCATTTGGCAAAATTCTCCCTGACACCTATCTTTCAACTTGCCCCATCAAAGCAAATCACATTCCCAAAAAGATAAGGGATGAAGAAGGGTCGACGATTTGCCACGTCCTTAGAGTACATAAAGTACATATTTCCCTAATTTACATATATTTTGTCTGGATTAGTCACATTAGGGTAAGAATGATTGCAAGGTGCCTACTTGATTAATTCCAAGGGGGATGCAACCGAGGAGACTGAACATATGCCTTAATAGGGCGTCGCATTTGGTCCACCAATGTTTTATTTTTGATTGCCTACCTAACTGCCCCTTTATTTTATTTTTATTAGTATAAGTTGTGACACATGCTGTACTTTGATTAGTCATAATTTAGTCAAGTGGGTATGAATATTAAAAAAAAAAAAAACCAGAGAATATATATATATATATATATGTGTGTGTGTGTGTGTGTGTGTGTGTGTGTGTGTGTGTATTTTTGGCTGCAACTTGTCTGCATTCAAATCGAGTTTTCGAACATGCCAAAACTAATGCAAGTACGGAATTTTCTTTAAAATATGGAATATCACAGTGTTTTATGGAGCTCGTTCATGTGCAACATACGAAATTTTCTTAAATGAATATCAAGTGTAATTAGTCACTATGTCACTATTTATATATTGGATTATATAGAATTAGATGCCTTTTAAGCTGTTCGCCTCAGTTCTCTAATCGGTCCTTTAAAGCTGAGATGAGGGGAAAAGGAAAAATAGAACATATGGCCCAAGTAAAAGAAGTCTTGCGCAAACGATCTTAATTACCATTGATTTGAAGATTGTAACTTCCCACTTTTTAAATCAATGATAGAGGGATTGCATTTAGTTAATTTCTTATAAAGTACGCCGTACTCTCGCTACAAGAAAAACACTCTAAAGTGACAAAATTTATATCGCCTTAGATCGTATCCGAAAGTGACAAAATCGGAATTTCATCATCTTCAGTGTTGAACCTACTGCCACAAACATGAAACTTGCCGCTTTGGGTCTGATTTGAAGAGACGAAATCATGGTTTCGTTCAAAATTGTGATTTTATGAACTTTCTTACATTATTTTCCTTCTTTTCTCTTTAGTGTGAGATTTTATGAGACCACTACCAACTGTTCTAAAAGCTTAAGCTGTTAGATGAAAACGTAGTTTATTATTTAAATATTCTAACACTCCCCCCTCACGCTTAGTCTGGTCTTTTGCCTAGTACTAAGCGTAGAAATTTAATTGGGGAGGCAAATAGAGGCCTGGAAAATTCGAACTCAGGACCTCCTAACTCTGATACCATGTGAGATTTTGTGGGACCACTGCCAATTATTCTAAAAACTTAAGCTATTAGATGAAGACGTGGTTTATTATTTAAATATTCTAACATTTAGTATATATTTTGGCCTAATGTCCTTAAGCATATTGCAAAAATAAATTTCGCTATTTTGTGAGAGGTCGCTTCGAGGTGGTTCGAACGATTTGATTGCTTATAGTGTTAAAAGACAAAGTACATCAATAATGAGGATCTACATGATCTGCTCCAATGCATATATATCCACTCCTTTTTATGATATGAAACCCTAAATATCCGCTCCGGAAAAAGCCCCTACAGGAGGATTTGTCGATCTTCTCATCGTTAGGTGGCCATGCAAGGAGAGAAACGACACGAGCAGTGATGGATCGCAGTAAATAAGGATGGACAATTCAATGCAACATGATATGGCCTTTTGCTTCGATCAGGTCTCTCTCTGCACATCAAATCAAGCCACGCCCTGTGACCATACCGTGTCTCTTGTGATTGATCGTTCGATCTTTGGGCGTTCACCATGTGGAGATTGATGAAGAATTTATGGAGGTGGGTTCTTCGCTCCGAATGAATAGCTTGGTTTTAGACTCCGTCAGTTTCAATGGATTTTGGAACGAATTTATCGTGTTAAACTACAAGGGAAAATTATCCAATTAGTCATGAACATCTTGTGCGGGTGCTAATTCATTTTTACTTTTCAAGTTCGTTAATTTAATCCTAAATCTTTGCATGAAATTCCAATGTAGTCATTTCGCCCAATTTTACTAAAAATCGTTGTTGTAACAGTGTACCACATAGGACGGTTGGCAAAAATTAGATTGCCATATTATCGATTTCTAATTAAAATTGACCAAAATGACTACAATAGAATTTTGTGCAATAGTTTACGACTAAATTGGCAAAATGAAAAAGTTTAAGACGGAATTAGTATCCGTATAATAGATTTAAGATTCATTGGGTAATTTTCCTAACTAAATGGTATTAAAGGTTTTTTTCTTTTGTGTTATGCAGTGGATCATTACACGATTCGTTCCAATGTGGTTTTCAAATGTCTTTGTTCTATATTTATCCTTCCTCCGCCTATCTGGTAACTCAACGGGCTGTAAAGATGCGTTTCTTATTTTTATGTGCCAATGCTCCTATGCCCTACATCCCTATTTCTCTTTGTATCTTTTTATTTTCCTAAGAGAGGAAATACCCTCAGGTGCTTAATGTCCTAGAGATGCTGAGGTGCACACGTGGCCTCAAACAAAGCATTTTGGGGACATACTCAAGTCCACCGTACAAAATGCTTTCATGATACTATTTTGACAAGTTGCACAGAAATCAACTTCACTTGGGAAGCCATATATAACACTCATATTATTCCTCAAAGTTATCCCTGTTGAGACTACTAATTCTTCACACTTTTCCAGCCCTGTTTGTTTAGACTTCAACTAAAAGAAAAATTTTAGTATCGTTTAAGGTTCCTGTCAAATTTTAAATACCAGTGAAATTTCTAAAAAATTATAAAAGATTCATATGTGAATCTGCGTGTTAATGTTTACAAAATGAAAATTTCATATAATTGGGATTAAAAAAGAAAAGTTGAAACATGTGAATTGCGAGATATGCAAAAAAGTAAAAAGTAAAAATCAGTCCAGACATATGTGAAAAGGGAAAAATGAAGGAAAAGCAAAAGAAAAGGATAGGGAACTTAGGTCGGCCATGGAAACATGATGAGCTCTTTTGCTTCCTCTACCAAATTCGGAGGATCTTCAATATCGTTTTGAAAAATTTACCGCATGAAACAGAACTCGCGCTTTGTCGCTTAGTGCAATTTGGTGTTAAGCTCAATCATAGACACAGAGAGGAATAACACGCAGCAGTGCAGAGCCATGTAGGGCTGAGCAATGGCTACGCATGACAGGTGCTTGGCAGATTCAACCTCGGCCGACCGACCCCAGAGATGATATAACACGCCCTAGCAAAATCTAAAAGGTTGCACGGACGAAGAGAAGGCATTGGGAACACTGAATAAGAGCCATGACAATGCGTCAGTGCGTTAAAAGATGGTGAGAGAGTTGGCCACTTGAATTATTAAGATTGTGACTCGCAAGCTTGGCCACTGCTCCTGTATCTCCCCTTCCTTTTCGTGTTCCTATCATCTATGGCTCTTCTTGCCTCCATTTCGTCTTCCTTTTTCATCAGCTAGTACACTGTTATGTCGACTATCTGTGTGCATATTTCTATATGGGGATAGTGAGAGCAATAATTACAAATTTATGAGACTGTTCAGCGGCTGATCCAAAGACATGCGCACGACACGAATTTGATTATTTCGTAAATTTTTGGAGTAATAGAGGTCAGACGCATCAATCAAATGTCCTCGATGTCCCTGGAACGTTGAGTTGTAGCTCCCCTCTGTCTCTGCGGCTACCCTACGACCATCGCGTCTTTGTCGATGAGTCCTTGCTACCGTTCCGTGCGCGCCACCATCACCCTCGTGGTCCCTCACTGTATCCTCCGCGTCTCTTTCCCCGTGTCATGGAAAATGTAGGAGTTGTCTCGGTAGTCCGACCACAGACGTCGCAACCACCGGCCTCCGGCGACCATCGCCCGAGTTTGGTAGTGATCAATCTAAGTTGAGAGCCTAGTGAGTTGGACTCAGAAAGAGAAAGATCTTGAGATGCACACGTGATTTCTATAGAATTAAGCAATTAATATATGATGATTGACCCATAACTCATTAGATTAAACTTTTAAGATAATATGGGTTCGATTGAATATGTTGACTTGGGTTTTCTCTTAACAATCTCCCAAATGAAAATATCAAACTCTGTCGTGCACTCCTAACAAATGATATTAAAGTCAATAGTTGATTAGTGGCACATTCCCACCGCGTATTAGTCGAGGAAGGAATCTCGTGACATACTCGGGTCCACCACTCCCACAGCGTATTAATCGAGGGAGGAATTTCGTGACATACTTGGGTCCACTCTTGCTGGATATCAACCAAGGAAGGAATCTCATGACATAATCGATTTCCAAGCAGCCTTCATGATTTGGTTTGACAAAATAAATTATGGAAGATTACTTGGATTAGGAAGGAGTACAACTAACAACAAACTCACGTGAATGAGAGATTATTGAGATGCACTATTTCAAATCGAATAACTTGGATTATGAAAGATTACTTGGATTAGGAAGGAATATATTACACGAACCTAATTTGAACTCTCCTAACGATCTCTCAAGTAAATATATCAAACTTCTGTAATGTATTCCCAACAAAAAGGGCGTAATGAGGCTACAAGGACTTGCTAGGGGACTCAAGCGACAGCTTCTTAAGGATCTACTGAGGCCAGCGGCAATGCCAGAGGCTTGAGCGGCATCGGAAGCGCGGTGGCTCAAGCGTGCTCCGATGGAGAGGTTCTTTCGTGATCACCAGTGTGAGAAACAGGCAGAGTGCGAAAAAGGAAAAGCTAAAAAAAGAGGAAAGAAAAAAAGTGGGAAACCAGTACATGAATGGGATC
Organism: Eucalyptus marginata; assembly: GCA_014182565.1. Taxonomy (NCBI): domain Eukaryota; kingdom Viridiplantae; phylum Streptophyta; class Magnoliopsida; order Myrtales; family Myrtaceae; genus Eucalyptus; species Eucalyptus marginata. The sequence continues at coordinate 4,812,012 of CM024587.1, forward strand.
AGGCGTGAGGCATCATCTTCTCTAAGGTAAATTAAAAAAAAAAATTACCTTTAAATTTAGAGCGTACGGCAGTGGTAAAACCTGTCGCCGGCGAGAAGAACGGGGTCGGGTCACCATCCATGTCTCACCGCCCATTCACCAGAAAGCTGGCTGCACCGACAGCGACTGTCGGCACACGTACTCCCCGCCACGTGTCCATCCTTCACAGACTGGCCTGTCATGTTTGACTCTGGTGGAGGTTTAAAGGCGCCTTCACTTATTGTTTGAGGTCCCGAAGTGGCAATCCTTTTGTCTCCGTACGGAGAAAATGATTGCCGGTCACGGTCAGAAATTTAAAATGGACATGGGCATAATTCTTGTTTCAAATGAAAATATTGTGTTTGGAAATTTAGAATTCATTTCAGGCCCTAATGTTAAATTCCGAATAATAAGTTAACCTGCTCGGCTAGCTGAATGTTTATCGGCGTTGTAGATAGAAATTATCCATGTAAGATGCAGTTGATTTTACTATTTATATTGCATTGATCATTAGATCGATTAACAAATAGATATGATTAATTTTCTTACATCACAAGATACTTTAATCTCCGTAGCCAATGACATTAATCCTAACACATTTTACTTGAATGGCATGGTGGATGTGGCTTGCCCAATTGATCATTTTTTATCTTATCATAGCATTTATAGGGTTTTCATGTAAAATTAAAATGAAGATACAGGAAGAAACATGTTCACGTAATAGACTTAATTTTTTTTGCTTTGAACTTATAATATTTTTTTCCAAAAATTGAAATAAGAAAGTATTGATTGGCATTTCGAAAAATTATGAGGAAACTATAGATCTCGCTACTTTTAAGTCTTCTAATTTTTGAAAGGTTTCTGATGTTTCATAGTAAATAAATATAAAATTTGATGTCCTATAGTATACAAGTATAGTGGTCAACCCAAATAGACCCACTAAAGTTCAATGACTAAAAGGCACTATTGGGATCTCCATTTAAAGTCATCAAGTCATTATTCATCAATCTATCTGTCTATACATATTGTTTAAGCAACGCAATGAGGACTTTAGATCGACCATTATTCCCTAGCAAAATAAAAAAATAAGGAAAAGTAGCAAAATGTGTCGCGTCAACTTTTATGGACGATGGAGTTGAACATGATCTTATGAGAATATGGTATGAGATCTTTTTAATATTTTATGGCAGACCCGATATTGGTTTATTCAGCATTTTTCTAGGATGATTAAAGTTAGGATACCAGTGTTAGTGAATGTACCAAATCTTGCTTTGGAGACAATCGTTAGAAGGACTAATTCAACAATATCTTGCTCTAGATTTTTCTTAATATTTAATCTTTTCAAAATCCTTTTCAATTCATGTTTTCATGGGCAAGCATGTATTAGGCGTTACTAATCATGCACAAAAGGAAAACTGTTTAATTTCTCAAAAATCCCTACCACAAAATTATGCCGTTCTTGGTTTTATTTGTCTCACCAAAAATGAATGATTTAGAAAATAATTTCCTAAAAATAATTGACCGTATCGCTTAAAAAAAAAATGAATCAACAAAAAAAATTTTCATCATTGGACATAAATTGTTATCAATAATAAAAATGTTATTCATTGACTAATTATTTCAAGTAATATAAGTGATGATTTTAGAAAAATGTTCTTTAAATTATTTATTGTTTTTGAAACAAGCGGAACCTTAGATTAAATTAATTTTTGTTTCCTAATGTACAAAAAAATATTGGGTCAATGCATTTAGGTAGCTTTAGCCAGATGTAAAGTTTTCAAATTGAATATGATTCGGTGATTAGGCTTCTTCATCATGCAATTTCCCACAAAAAGCTAGACTATACCTATTAGGTTCAAGAGCAATTTAAATAATGAAATTCCGTTCATTGTCCAAAGAACTCAGTAACTCATAAAGCCTCGTGAAACAGTTAATTGTATAAGTCCATGACTATCGTTAAAGGTCAAAACTTCGTTAAAGCTCTGTTTGTTCTGTGAAAAATAAATATTTTTAAAAATATTTTTCCTAAAGATAATCAATTGCTAAAATAATAATCACAAGAAATATTTTCATTATTGACTACAATTTTTGTATCAATATTTTCGCGAACAATGAAAATATGTTTTTTATCTATCCATCTTTGTAAGCAATACAACCGGACATTTGTACGAAAATATTTTTCAAATCATTTAATTATTTCAAATCAAATGGAACCTAAATGTTCGTGAGCTTTCATATAAGTACACCGATCTGTTCTATGATTAAACCAAGCAGTTTTTATCCAAAAGGGTCCATCCCAAACGTGTTCAAAATGGGTTTTGTCAATCTATTTTAAAATCCCTAGATGCAGAAGAATAATCCGACTGGCTCGTCCTCCAATGGAACCGCACGTCTCATCACTTATCTGGATCGCTTCATAAACGGAGTCGGCACGAAGATAATTCAAGCCATAATCGACGTTGACATTATCATAATTCCATGTCAAATCATAAATTTACAGGTTCCAAGCATTATATTTAACATCAGAAATCCATACCTACACCAAACAAGGACCTGACGTTCTACCTTTTCATGTCGGCATAATCTAGAAGAAACGGTGACGATGAAAGCAGCAAACTCGTGCCGAAGAGAGAGACCAGTCGGCAATTTCAGAACGCGGTCATCTAAATCGGCCTGTTCCTTCGATTATAGACACGCGCCTCAGATGATCACATCCAAAATCGACCTGACCATATGCAGTTTTCATCGCGATTCGACATCGAACGACACCACATTATCTTAAGATATCGGCAATTGGGGTTCACAGAATCCGATTGATTTGAACCGACCATGATCTAAAAATTTTAATCTTTGTTTAAAAGCCTGCAATTAAATAAGCCCCGACTATCAAAGTTAGAATACTATAGTCGCCACTTGCTAGTAAGGGAAATGAGTGCGTGAATTTACAACTTCACGATTGCTGTCCTTCCTTGTTCATATGTGGAAATGATGGAATCAAAGTAGTGGCTAAGGATATAGACCCAGTATTAATTAAGGATAAAATGCCTCCATAAGATCATATTTTGATCATGGCAAAGAAAGAAGAAAGGTATATATAAGGCCTTTGGGTACCGCCGAATAAAGAATAGGGTGCTTGTATATGACGTTATTCCAAGCCGGTCCGGTATGGAATGATAGGCTTATGTAAGTTTCACGTAGTTCAATCCAAGGAAGCATTAGCATTTGGTATATCTAATTATGGTTTAACAAATCGAGCATTAGATTATATGAGTTGGTTTACTTCCTTGTTTATGAGAAAATATTTGAGTTTTCAGCTGCTATCATTTCCCTGTAAAGCGTCTGGCACTGTCAGTTGGCCGGCGGCTTCATCGCGGGGATCAAGCCCGGGGGGTTGGGGTGGGAACCCCATTGCGTAAGCAGCCCCCCCAGCGGGGCCGGAATCTTTTTCGAGGCTCGGATCCCAGCCTCTACCCAACCTTTCCTGGTGGTCAGAGCCTTTTAAGGACCTGCTCAGGTCCAAATTTGAGTTTACTCTAAGTACACAAACTTAAAATTTGGGAAATTCCGTGTCGGCTTGTTGCTTTTATTTCATCACAATATGCCGTCCATAATTTTGCTAAATTTGTTAGACCAAGATCCTGTCGATCAAATCACGTAAAATCATTATGATATTTTCCTTTAGGCATACTATACAAATATAATTTATTAAATAATTTTTTTATAGGGTTAGTTAGGGAGTTGTGTCAATGTTATAACGTGGCTGCTTTTGTAAAGTGAGTGGATGGTGAGAAGATGCTTTCCCATTAAAAGGAACTTTTGACCTAGTGCACACTCAGGATAGTGATGGGATCATCAAGAGAAATTTGCAAAGAAGGGCCAGCAGACTGTAACTAATTGCCAAAAATATGGTGCCACCCAATTCAAATCACAATAATGCAACTGTCCGGATTCCAGAGTTGGAATGGCGTTCTTGACAATTACGCTGTCGTGCCCGAGTCGCAAAGACTCCCGGCCGCATGAACAACAGTTCAAAACGCGCTCGCCGACGCTAAATGCTGTCGGGCAAATCTCGTCGGCCAAATGTGGGTCCACTCATTTTTGTCATTTCAATTATGTATTATCATTATCATGTAGTTTGATTTGCCAAAGAAGGGGCTGAGGGGGTCGTTGCGCACGTGCAACTAATGCCTTCGTAAGCATGATTTAATTGATAAGTTTCCTTTGGTCGTTTAAGGAAGGAAGGGTCTTGAAGCAAAGAGAAACAGACTGTCTGCTTGTCCTTAGGGAACAGTGTTTCTTACGTTTAGGCCAATCAACGAGGAACATTAACTTTAAGCCATTTCTTATGTTTCCAAAAGCACGGCAACCTTTTCTAATAAAATATTCACAGTTTCGTTTTCTTGCATAATTATAAACTCCTCATATTTCGAAGAAAATAAATAATTTGAAAGATATTTTTTTTAAAAATAATTATTTGCATTGCCTACAAAAATAAATAAACGAAAAATATTTTCATCATCTAAAAAAATATTTAGATATAAATTGTTATCAATAATAGAAACACCTTTTATTGACTATAAGTGATCATTTTTAAGGTTATATTTACAAATTATTTATTTTTCATGAAATAAACAAACTCAAGATCTATATTAATTTTAATTATGCATATAAAATATGACAATGCGTGTGACTGACAATATCAATTCAAATTTAGAGGAAGTTTATTAATTCTACAAGCATATGTTATTTTAGAATAACTTTAATACACATAATGTTATTTTAGTACGATATATATGTATTGTGCCCCCAATTGTGTTGTTAAATGCGATATCTTGACTTATCAAAGAGAAGTCGAAAGCAACGTTTGATTGAAGCCGACACCAATATTCATGTCAAAAATCATCAGCACAAAATTAACGACAAAAAACGGCGATTAGGCATCAAATCCAATTTGTCGTAAAGTAAATATTTTTCTTTTTTTTTTCAGAAAATATTTCTCTATAACATAACTGAAGATGATATTTCCAATAGCAACCTCTCTGTTTTCACATAAGCTAACCTTAATCCTATTTATTTTTATATTTATTTATTGCATGATATTTTTATCATTTGAATTCGCTCTCGATTAAAAAAAAACGATACTGTTGTGAAAATCAAATTCGAGTTAATTTTCATTGATGTCTGTCTTTCTCAACTTTTCTGCAAAAACAATAATAATAATAATAAATAAACCTGCGAATATACGCAAGTGGCGGGCCGTGCGGGTCCCCATCATTTAACGCCGGGACGAGAGATCACGATGGGTGTGTGGGGCACCAGCTTGATGGAACGTCAGCCGTCAGATCACAAAAGGCTGCTTTTTTCCCCCCTTCTGATGGCGATGTGTCGGCGCCTGAGCTCCTGACCGTACGCTCATGTGCCACCTTGATTTTTAGAGAGAAAATGAAAGGTGGGGAGGGGCCTCATAAGAAAATGATTTTTCGACCAAAAAAATTATTTTCTTATTTCCCTTATTTTTTTAATTATTAGTTTATTTTCTATTGGGCCAAAAAAAATAATTCATTTGGGTCGAAGCATTATATAGAATTTTTCCATCGATAAAAATAACTATTTCGAATATATAAGATAGTTATGCTAGTAATTTGTAATTACATGCACGCGCCAATTATTTGTGGACGCAGAGCAAAGGACAATAATGCACTGAAAATGAAGTTTCCGCACGGAGATGCAAAAGAGGTTTGACGTCAATTCTATTTTGCATCTCAAAGCCATTTCAAATTTACTTGAATTTCCCCGTCAAATGCGCAATGACCCATTATTTGGCATTGTTTTTGTAGTTCCCATCCAAGATAATGTATTTTTTTTTTTAAGAAAATAAACCATCAATATATAATTTCACAGTCTGTACTATAGGATTGTCTTGGTGATTGAAGAACGAGTATGCATATATATGGATAAGATGCACGTTATGGATGTAGGTTTGATCACTCAAATTGCAAAGTAAAATCGTCGAGCAAAACGATCACTATGGATAAGGCTGCTTAATTATCCAATGAGATTGGTGGATTGACAAAAAAAATGATTTACATAATGAATTTTTAAATCTGTATTTTATTATCGCTTCAAAGAAAAGAAAAAAAGAAAAATTGGGACTCGCAGTTTGGCCTTTCTTTGGCGCTTTACATACGTTTTCCCCACTCAGAAAGTGAAGTATGGAGAGGAGGAAAAAGGGGGTAAATTTCATGGTCTTTCCACAATCTGCGAGGGGCAGGGAAAATCTCGGAGTCGGGTTCCTGCCCCAAAGAGAAGGCAGCCAAAGAGAGAGACAAATCTCCTCACTCATTTAATGAGTTGCCGCTATGTCTTTTCTGCCTCAGACTGATTGGCTTCAACACTCTCTCTCTCTCTCTCTCTCTCTCTCTCTATGCTTTCTCAGCTCTCAACGGTGGAAAATTCTTGAACACTCTTCATCCACATATTTTACCTAAGTATAACAATGACATGTCTGATATCTTCATTACTCAATTGTCTTGTTATTCCTAAGTTCTCCTATACCATGTAATGTTATCTTCTACCTCAGCCTAGCATGGGAAAACTCTCTATCTCTCTCTCCATAAAGTTATACAAATAATTCATAAACTTTGAGTTAATGTGTAATGCTATTCGTAAACTTTTTTTGATTTGTTCGATGCAATCCGTAAATTATTAATAAATATTCAATCTGATCCCCAAACTATTTTAAGATGTTAAAATATCACCCTTCCATTAATTCAAAATAATGGAATTTGCCGATATTACTTCCAATTCATTAAGTTTAAACGGTGGAAAACAAAAGAAAGTTACACATGGATTATCCACAAAAGACATTTATCTTGAATTAGATGTATAATAATCCATGTCATCGATAGCCATGGATTAATAGCCTCTTTTTTTTTCCCTTATTTTAAAGTAGATGAATAAAAAGATGGAAATGTTGACTCATTATGTTTAAAATTTCTACTCAACATATAATAATTGACGCGATCAAATAACATCTAATTTTGAGTAAAATTCATTAACTACATCGAATACATTAAAAGTTGAGATAAGACATTACATATCAGGTCGAAATTCAGGAACCATTCGCATCATTTTTCTAAAGAAAAACACAATAAATGAATATAACCTACGTATTAAACTGAACCCAAATCTTGCCACGTGATCTCACATGAATATTGTCGTATTAGATCTAATGGTCCATATTCAACTTTATAAATAGTCTGGGCTAGTTGAAAAACGTCGCCTCAACATCCGAGAATGCACGGACCGAATGCGATATGGAAATTGTACAGTGAACTCGCATGCTATAGGCAACAAACAACGCTCCCTCGACAGCAACATTTGTCTGATAGAGGGAAAAACTAAGGAGGGGACGGTTAAACGACAGGCCATGTGATGCTCTGTCGAGAAGAAGAAGGTGATGGGGGAGGAGTCTCTCCCAGACCACCCGCAACAAGATTAGCTTTTTCTCAGGGACCGGACTGTGCAAAGGACGCAGACACCAACCAGATATTACGGACAGCCTTGGCTCGCCAAATGTCCAAACAAAACCCCAACCATCACCGTCAATGTCACTCAGGCATTTATTGAAGAAACGACTGGATTTTCTCACTCATTCATTCATGGTATTCACATGTTCGAGGCCTTTTCCAGGTGCTGTACCCGAGGAAGAAGATGAGGCTGCGAGGATGTCAGCAGTGGGGGGAAAGAAATGGATATGTCTCGCAGCGTTCTGGTACTGCCTAAAGCATGTGTCAGAAGTACATTTTTAACTTTAGCGTTTGTAAATTCTGAATTGTGGGAGAAAATTAGGTGGAAAATGGAAAAGAAAAAGAGGGTAATGCTACATGCAGGTACAGGGCGCCGTATGTCGTCTTTAGATGGAAAAATTGGAAGACAACAGGACATTTTCAAGGGATTGAATAGCCTTCAAACTTGACCATGACTCTTCTACTGTAGTAGGTTGTCCGACATCATTAGGAGCTATGATTCTAGGCTCGCTGGCCCAAGAACATGTAAACCATCGGCATACCCCAAGATCATGCTTCCATATGAGGCGCCGGTCTGTAATGGCCCGGTACGTTACTGGGCAGGCAGGTCCATTATCAGGCTTAGCTATGAACCCGCGAGATCCAAGTAACAAACATCTGAAATGAAATCATCGGCCTCTCCAGTACCGCTGTCGCCAAGTCGCTGTCGCCATGTCCTAAGTGCCGCATCGCGTGCTTTCCAGTTGTAACACCTTCGATGGTTTGTGAAAGCCGTGACACCTCGAAACTTAGGCGAAGTATTATCCGGGAGCAGCTTTAGTGATACTACAGCTGCAAGGTCATTGCCAACCACCTTAAGAAATAAGAAGAGTGGGGTAGCTGCTGCTCCCGGTCATGGAGCTACAGATTATTTGCCGATTGCTTGTTTTGTTAATGATGGTTTATGGTTAGATACGGTCTAAGTCTCCCAAACCGTACAATACTTGCTTTTCAGTGAAGTAGATAAATCTCAGGCATGAATCCCAACATCTATCTAGCCACCAGTAATAGCATTGTCACCAACTCCCGGTTCGAGTTGATGAGAATTCAGCCTAAGACATCTGTATCTGTATGTGATCGTCCTAACTCGGTCAGCTAACGACCATTTAACTCCCCAGCATCGGGAGTATAGAATAATCACATCTAGGATAAAAAAGTTGGCAATGTAAGGTATCGAGGAGCTAAAAGAAGTTGCCACTAGCATTCAAGAAATTGTCAGTGCGGAAGAACTTACGGTAGAGTCTTGAAGAAGGCAGCCTCGTTAGCCACATCAAGGTTTGTCTCAAAATTTGTTAGCATGGACCCATTCAATGAAGCACTAATTTGTTATGAATGAGGGCAATATATAGTGCACTACCGAACTTGGAACAAAATGAATTTACCTTTATCATACCACAAATGTTAAATTTAATTGGTACCTCAGATTCTGGCAGCTGAAATACCATCTAAGGCGAGGGTTTTACCAATACAAAGGTCCTCTCCGAAGAGTTGTCTCATAACTTTTCTCATCATCGGGAACCCTAAACAACCACGGGGCAACCTCCCTCTAAAAACAGACCAGAAACGAAAGGACATTTGCCACTGAGACTGTCAATGCCCACTGATCAGAAAATGATTACCAGGGCCATTGCGTTTCAAGTAATCAAAACTTCTTACCTGAAAACCAGCAGGGCATATCAGAAGGCTCCTCTTCCATTGCCAATAATTTGGCATAACACACCCATCAAATAGAACAGGCAAACCCCTCATCCTCCTCTCCTTAAGGAAAATGGCGAGAACATGAACTGTGTAAACCAACAAATGAACAGAGAGTCAGAACAAGTTTGATCCTTGGCGCAGCCTGTATAAGTATCATCCACTAGCAGTGTGCATCTAGTCGTTTAAATGGTGATGAGGGGACTCAATCATTTCTGGTCCGTATAGACTGCATCAACATCATCAAGATCAAGCAGGCTTGACATTAGTTCCTTGTTCAAGTCCATTGCCTCATCATCCACCTGAAAATTATCACAGCAAACTTTTCACTTGAATCCATAAATCAAACAAAGAGGACGGCAGAACACCAATTTTTGTCCAGGAATTATAATATGGCACATATTTCACTTAAAACCACAGCATCTCTGGACGAATCAGTGACATTAACTGCAACGTAGTTGCCCTGAAGAAACAACTGTCAATGAACCAGATGCTTGAGATATGTGCTGCCAGCACCTTACGAGCAAACATTACTAATGTGCCAGCCCATATGTAGAGTTGTTTGAAACTTGCAAATAAAGAATCAGCTTTAAAATATTTGATCATTGAGAATCTTACAAATTTCTATTACTCCACCTTAACGTCAAGAATGTTTTTTCTTTTTCATTACTAAGTATTTTCACACATATATACGCAATATGAATAGCAAGCTTTGATTCTAAATTCACTTAAGGCTACTAGAGTGATGGAAATTCAAAAGAAAAAAAAAAAAAAAAACATGTGCATGTGCAACCACCATTCTGCACTCCAGAGAACTCTCAAGGCTCATTGAATTGTGTTATTCTCCATCGATGTCAAAAAACAGAATAACTGAAAACTTAAAAATGGAAATCACAAGAAAGGATGTTCAAGTATGATTTATAGTTACAGTGCTCATATCAACAGCAAAACGAATGCAATCCTATAGCACTGTCCTCTGATAGAAGCTGAACAAGCACTTCCAGGTTCTTTTAAGCACAGAAAAAACAGAAACAGAGATGAAGAGTACAATTAGGGCAAGATACCAGGAGAAGCCATTTTTTGCCTATTATAAGCCAAGTGCAGGCAGACAAAAGGGACAAAACAGAGGACCAATGAACAAGCCTTAAGAAAATAGTGCAGTCTATGTGGATGAAGGTCACAAAACACGAGCAGCAGAGGACCATGAAGTCTATAAATTTGATACGTACCTCAATGGTGGTGATGGGAAGTAGCTCAGACCCATTATCAGGCTCAAAAGCTATTCCTTCCTCTCGTAGCTTTGAAAGTATTGCAGAATATTCTCAGGAGAACTTACAATTTTATAATAGCTGCAACAAAAGATTATTCAGTTGGACCTAGTTTTTGGCAGTCATATCCATGCTACTGCCAATTTTTTGAGAAACAAAAGATTGAATTGAAGAATTTGCTCATTGCAAGTATATCTTGCATAATAGACAACAAGGACAACTGATCATCTTAGATTAAAACAAAGTGAATGATATAGAATGAAGCAAGGTTGAAGCTATTGCCAAAAGACTACTTTTCATTTCTTCACCGACCAGAAATTCCTGAGAGGACCCAAAATCTTGTGACAGGGAATCATAATTGAACTTCATGTAAATATATAGAATGATACACCCTAATCCTTTAGCCAAAGGCATTCAAAACCCCAAAACCTGAAGCTACATTGATTACTTTGCAGAATCTGATCTTCTATATGACATCTATGCTACTGCTGATTTAGGTGACTAGCTACTATGTAGCAATAGCGGCCAGATCCAACAAAAACATTGAGGCTAGTTGGATTTTGCAAAGCTAATAGTGAACCTTTAGCAGCATTAGCAGACATTTCACAGTGATAGCACACTTACATGGCCATTATAAGTGAAAATAGAGTTTGGACGACGCAATAGTTTCTTTTTCAGAAACAAGCGTTTTTCCTTGCATCACATTTTCAAGATCTGTCAGTAATTCACTTCAACAACTACCAGTGTGAACATGAAATTAATCATTCTAGGAGCTAGAGGAATACTTCTGAGATCTATAGTTAGTACATATTTGATAAAACTGATCCCCATGACTGCAATAATTAGGATGGATAGACATAAAATTTTCAGTCCTGTGATAAGTAGTGCTAGAGAGCTGTAGACTATCAAATTGACTAGTAGATTAGTTGCATCTGACAGAGATATACATTAGAAACAATCAACCTATAGCGAAATGAAATATTGTTACCTCTCCAATTTGTCTTCGTCCACATCATCTTCGGATATCGAAGGTTCAATAACATCCTCTGCACCTGCATCTAGAGCAATGTCGAGAAGCTGGTCTTTATCAGCATCAGTGACTTTTATATTCACAACACGGGCACGCCTGAACTTAAACATGACAGATCCTGGGTCTGCCATTTTCCCACCATAATCCTTCACTACCTCTCTAACAGCTGCAATGGACCGATTTACTTTATCAGTGGACACCTCAACTACAATACTGACTCCTCCAAAACCATACACCTGAGAACAAAAGAAGAACTTTACTTTCCATAGTAGGCAAAGGAAAGTCATGAGCATTGCAATGTTGATAATCAATGTGATAAAGCAAATACAAGAAGTCCTTGAATTTGGTAAATCTTATTACTAGATATAGGCAGTAACGTTCACCTACCTCATAAATTTTCTCTATGTAAGACTCCTGCCCCTTTTCGGAAGCTCTTTTGATGTTGCGTTCTAGAATTTCTTTTGGTACATCCAGTTCCTTAACTTTCTCGATTATAGCAGCCAAAGCTGTATTTGACGCAAGATTTGGGCCGCCTTTCTTTACCCTGCATCAAGTGGTGCAATTACCCTCATAGCAGTCTTCGAGAAACAAAGAAAAACATTTACTATAAAAACTGAACAGACCACCACAAATTTTTTAGCATTATGGATACAGAAACATTCAAGGATTCATTCCAGTAAAAACTGGTAAAGACACTCATCCATACCAGCAGTCTTTTATCACATCAAGCAGCCAAATTGAAAATGCAGTGACTAACTTACGCAGATATGACTTCTTTCCCAATCTTTGAATAAAGTTTTGTTTTTTTGGCATTTTGGACGTCCTGCAATAAGGCAAATTACAAACACTGAATCCATGTAACAACATAAGCAACAAGAAACCCACCCAATAGTAGCGAACTCGAACAGATGTCCAAACAAAAGAAATAATATCAAAATCATCGATAGACAGTTAACTTCCGTGATACCAGCAAGGAATTTTATCGAACAGGTTACCTGCACCGGATGATTTAGCCGCTGCGGCAAGGTCTAAGCCCAAAAAAAAAAGGGGGCATGATCATGAAGACGATAGTACCTTCCTGCCAGCGATCTTGCAGGACCTCCTGCCCATGCAAACAGGAGAGAAAGTCCAAATCTTTCTCGTGCCGCCATCAAATCTCACCGCATAAAACAAATCCCACCAAGCGTTCCGCGATATAACTGCCGAAGACGACAGAACTCTGCCAAATGAAACAGTCCCTGAATCAAAGTCGACATCTTTTAGGCCTTTTCATCTAATCGAAACGAACCCAGATCACACACACCCCCACAGATGGAGAAGTACCCCTTTGGAGAAAGAAAGACATCGGTCGTCTGAAGGGAACACCATGCTGAAGCCTGACCACTGCACCCAATGCTCTAACAGCAGAAAACGAATTCATTTTAGCTGATTAAGATTCGGTCCTCGTGTAGCAATTCAAAGGGGAGATTTTGCTCGCGGAATGATCCCACGGCGCGTTGGCGCCGCGTGTGCATATGACAATGAGCGACAATTCAGCGTACACTGGGAGGACAAATGCGTCCGTGCAACAAAACGTTGGAATGCTAGACAGTAGAAACTCTCGAAGCAAATAGTTTGTCTCGTGTTTCTCAAACTTAGTCTAGATTTGTAGCTCCAGATGGTACGTCCGTCGTGAGCTGTTCCAAAATCTCTGTTGAGTTCTTTTGCGACCGCGAATCCGCCGGTACGAGAAGCGTACAACGAAAACTATAGTGCAAGTGCTATGGCATACGAGGACTACTGAGATTCGTATGCCAAATGACATAAAAATATTTCATTATCGATGGGTTGAGCAATTTCTTAATAAGTTTTATATGGAAAGGAAATTACCCACTTTTGGCTCTGGATTTTGACCCCACCAAAACTAATTACACAATGTCCGCATTTTACCACATAATTGGCCTCCACCCAAGAAAAAAAAATCATTTTAAAATGATTATCTTTGTGACTACCCTTTTCACGTAAGAAAGGGATGGAGAGTTTAATTTTCCACGATCTCCAAAGGTTAGGGGTGAGGACGTTTAATTTGATATGGAGTTCAACTTCCATGTACTGCAAATAGGCAAAATAAAAATTTGAGAGTAATTTGAGAATCAAAGTAAAATAGACTAAAAAATATCTTCTTTTGAGCCAAACAGAGAAGTTTGAGATTATTCTTGCCACTCTTTTGACCAAAATGGTTTTTTTTTCAAAATTGGCTAGCCAAGAAACATTTCTCATTCAGAAAATGCCCACTCAGCGGGGAACAAAAGCTCCATATTATGCTCATCATCAGAAGCTACGGGTATAAAAGATTGGACGGAGGAGTCTCGGGACAAGATTTACCGTGAATAAGGTTTTGATGAAGTGAGCACGAGTCCTTTTTATATTCATCTGAGCTCGCATCACAAGCATCAGGTGACACTAATTGGCAGCACTATTTAAGGCACATGTTTCTTCAGTCTCCAGCTTCATCCGAGCGTAAACAGGACAGAATTTGTTCCAAGGGACGTTCAGCTTCCCGTTCTTTAAATGTTGAATGTGTCGTGGTTGTGCAAAAATGGCGTCTTGAACGAAACTCTAACGACCCTTCTCGAGAAATGCAAATCGATGACCGAGTTGAAGCAAATCCACTCGATACTGATCACTTTAGGCCTGTCCCAGGAGGACACCTTGTTATCAGGAGTTCTGTCTTTCACCGCAATTTCAAGCGCTGGCGACATAGGCTACTCCCAACGGGTTTTGATGCAATTGTCGAGCTCAAAGACTTATCACTGGAACACGATTATTCGGGGGCATGCAAAAGGTAAGAACCCAAATAGATGTTTATCGCTTTTTGTTGACATGTTGAGGAGAGGAGTCTCGCCAGGTCATATGACATTTCCATTTCTTGCGAAGGCTGTGGCTCGTTTGGAGGAGCTGGAACATGGGGTCTCGATTCATGCCCATATCACGAAATCTGGGTTTGAGTCAGATAGGTACATCGTCAACTCCTTGATCCATATGTACGCGTCCTGTGGGGACATCGGATCTGCGCGCAAGGTGTTTGATGGAATGACCAACAGAAATTCCGTTTCGTGGAATTCCATGTTGGATGGATATGCCAAGTGTGGGGACATGGATTCAGCTCGTGCATTGTTTGACTCGATGCCAGAGCGTGATGTAGTGTCATGGAGCTCGTTAATTGATGGATATGTCAAGAGCGGGGAGCATAGGGAAGCAATGGCATTGTTTGACAGAATGCGTTACATTGGACCAAAGGCCAATGAGGTGACCATGGTTAGTGTATTGTGCGCTTGCGCCCACTTAGGTGCGCTTGAGCAAGGAAAGATCATGCATCAGTACTTGGTGGAGAATAAGCTGCCAATGACTCTGATGCTGCAAACCTCCCTTTTGGACATGTATGCCAAATGCGGAGCAATAGATGAGGCTTTAGCGGTGTTTGATGCAGTGCCTCTGAATAAGACTGATGTCTTGATCTGGAATGCTATAATTGGAGGCCTCGCCACTCATGGATTTGCCGAAGATGCCCTCAGATTATTCGATGAGATGCAAAGAACCAGGATTAAGCCCGATGAGGTCACATACTTGTGCTTGTTGAGTGCTTGTGCTCATGGAGGATTAGTTCATGAGGCTTGGCATTTCTTCGAGTGTTTAGATAAACATGGAATGGCTCCAAAGACAGAACACTACGCTTGCATGGTGGATGTGCTGGCACGTGCAGGACGTCTGGAAGAGGCTTACCAGTTCTTGGGTCAAATTCCGACGGAGCAAACTGCTTCAATGTTGGGTGCTCTGCTTAACGGTTGTGTTAACCACAGGAGATTAGATATTGCAGAGATTATTGGAAGGAAACTTATAGAGTTAGATCCGGATCATGACGGTCGATATATCGGTTTGTCAAACATTTACTCGGTTGTTAAGCGTTGGGATGAAGCCAAAGTAATGAGAGCAGTGATGGAGCAAAGAGGCGTCAAGAAGTCTCCAGGGTTTAGCTCTGTGGAGATAGCCAGAACCGTTCATAGATTTATAGCACATGACAAAACACACCCTAGTTCCGAAGAGATTTATGTGATGCTGAATTTTATTGTAAACCAAGTGAGACCTGATGCTGATCAGGAAGACGAGGACTGCTACTTGTACAATTTGGAAGATGTCTGAGGCACATCATCCTGCACAGGCTTTTCAAGGAGTTAATACAAGGAAGCTGGCACGAGTCCATACGTGTTTCCTATTTTTCGGTGAAAACCATCACAAACTGCACTGCGAAATCAAGTCCTGTCAAATGTATCGCAAGCTAAAGGAAAAGTACTCTCTGTCTCCACCATGTCATGCTTGATATTGCCAGGTACCTATGACTGCGCATCGCACATGCTTAGTCCTAATGCCGAGCAAGATTCAAAACTAGATAGACGCACGTTTCATGCCACATGTCAGCAAGATATAAAACTGAAATAGACTTTTAGACGCATGGAGGAGGGAAAATTAGAGGTGATCACTTTCAGGTCCCACTTTGGAATTGGAAACTGCTCACTAAGGACCACTAAAAAAATTGGAACTAGAAACTGCCTTGGCAATTTGGTTCCTAGGTGAGTCCGTGGGACAATTGAAACGTCCCCACTTCTGAAGAGGCATGAGACTTAAGAGCGAGCAACAAGGTTGAAGGCCGGAGGCGATCAAGAGCGAAAGTGACAAAGGGAACCACGATGCCAGAGGCGATCTAAAGCAAGAGTGAGAGCAATCAATGAGGCTAGAGACCACCGAGGTCAAGAGTGAGAAAGGGAGGCAAGGCTGCAAAATAAGTGAGGTGAGAGACAGAGAGGACGAAAAAGAAACTAGGATTTAGATGTGAAAAGTTAAAACATAAAAATGTGTGTAAGTGTGTGTAAGTGTGTGTCGGGGGAAGAGGGGGGTGGTGGGGGGCCCAAGTAGGTGAATGGGTGGTTCCACACCTAGATATACTCTCCGATTCCAGTAAATTGGAATCGGACTAATTTCCGTGGTCCAGGTAGGTGAATGGGTGGTTCCACACCTAGATATACTCTCCAATTCTAGTAAATTGGAATCGGACTAATTTCCGTGGGAACCGCTGATTCTAAGTCTGGTCTAGTTTGAATGATTTAGGCGGTTCATAGTTCCTTTACACACTCCTAGAGGAAACTGTGTGCGACAAAACATGCAAGCACAGGTTGGGAAGAAACTTTTGTGACCAATTTTTACCAAGGAATCATCCACACTATGTAGGCACTAGTACCACAAGAGCTCGCAAGTCAAGTGCAATTCTTATCAGATGGGAAAATAAAAGAAGCCGCCAAGCCCATGAGCCATAGTTTATTTGAGCATTCACCCCTACTTGCTTAGTCGATGTCATTAAGGGTTTGTTTGGTAACTATTTTATTCTCGAG
The DNA here is from genome assembly GCA_014182565.1 of Eucalyptus marginata. Lineage (NCBI taxonomy): Eukaryota > Viridiplantae > Streptophyta > Magnoliopsida > Myrtales > Myrtaceae > Eucalyptus > Eucalyptus marginata. The sequence continues at coordinate 4,829,014 of CM024587.1, forward strand.
AACAATTTCTAAATGGTGTGTTTGTTTCACGGAATACATTTTCGAGGAAAATATTTTCCTCATTTTCCAGCGTTTGGTTCACTCAAAAAAATGAGTCAATGGAAAACGTTTTCCTAACAAAACTTAAATTCAGGAAAATGATTTTCTCGTTGAAATGACCGGAAAACGTTTTTCGAATCTACCAAAGCTTATATTTGATACTTGGTTTACAAACAATTATTCTTATAAAAATATAGTTTAAAAAAATTGAATTTGAATTTTTTTATTTTTAAAAAAAAATTAAAATTTGGAAAACATTTTAAAAATAAAATCAAAATCAAAATCAAAATCAAATTTCTTTCTTTTCTTCTCTTCCTTTTTTCTTTTTGTTTCTTCTCCACCCATCACTGGCCACAGGGATGGCCAGTGAGTTATGTCCTCACTAGATCAGGCGATCTTATGGTCTTCGACAACAAGGCTTGAATTTGCCCGAGGTCGATGAGCCTCAAGCCTTGCCAGATCAAGTGAGCTTGTGGCCTCCATCCGATGAGGCTCATACCTTGCCAAATTGGGCGAGCTCATAGCCTTTAGTGCACCGATAAGCTCGTCACTTCTGACGATAACTAGAGCTCACCCTTTGTAAGCCAACCAGGAACGAACTGCCAAATGAAGTAGAAGGGATGGCGTGAGGAAGCTAAGGAGTGAAGGACAAGAAGAAGGAAAATAGAAAAAGGAAATAAAAAGAAAGAAAATAAAAGTAAATAAAAAAACAACAATATAAAAATTCAAATTTTTTAAAATTAAAAATTCATTTTTTTCCTGCGATGAAGTGCAAAATTATTTTTTAATGGGATCCAAACGGCAGAAAATATTTTTCAATTATACATCACCAAATAAAGGAAAACAAACCATATACTTGAAAAATGCTTTTTCAGAAAGCATTTTCTTTTATCATTGAGTTTTCCGTAAAACAAATGCACCCTAATAACTACCCTAATAACTAGGAAAAAACACTTGCAGTACCCTGGTAAACCGACACTGAAAATTCTCGCCGGCTAGCATGTCCTAGCCTGACATCAACTCAACTGGGGTTAACACCAACTTATCTATAGTTTAACTGCAAATGGAGACCACTAATTTTCCGCCAAAAAAACCTACCACCAGCAAGCAAGTGGCAAGTGAAAGATTTTATATGTTTAAGTATGAGCTATTGTGCTCCTAGACGTAACTCCATCTCACTAACTCTAACAAGCTATAGTTAGCACAGAAAAATACCGGGTGAAAGAGGGGCAAAATGTTTTTTTTTCTCATCGAAAAATCAAATATACTTGGAAGCATTACAATTTATACACTCGATTTAATGCAGCATTAGGATTACAAAATTTACAGTCAAAGCCATACACAAAGTCAACATGTACTAAGTGGTTTAAATCCCTGACTGGGCTCCGCAACTGCGTGTTGGCGCAAAAGATGGACCAGGCGAGAGCAGGTCTGGTGGTGGGCAAAGATTATCCAAATATATATACATTGAGTGATGAAACCACCCATGGATTGCCACTATCATTCTTCTAAAATAGCACGTCCAAGGTTTGTGCCAAGGGCTAGCCTTACGGAGCTTAAGGCTTGAGATGGCAAGTCAGCTTCGACAAATTCTGGACGCAGCCTTGCTATGGATAGCTCTTGCAGTCTATTCAACAGAAGGTTGGTCTGAGCAACATTTAACAAAGGTCGATCCTGCCAATTCAGCAACTTTAGCTGCACAAAAAGCATCATTCAGTAAATCAAATACTCAAGCACAGATAGACATGCCAATTAAGGGCTAAGTAAAAACCAACAACAAACAATACAAACTTGAGGGAAAATCAACAGCAACATACAATAGCAAAGTTCGCCAAATTCAACGCATCAACACGTTGCTCGGAAGAAGAGCAAATAAAAGCAAAAGCCTACTCTAATTGGAGGCTGCACTCGGTAAGTAATGATTCTCCCATGCTTATAAAGAACCGAAAACGTATGCAGTAAGAGAGCTCACCGAGTCATACAGAAGAGGCAGCCAAAATCGTTGAGGTGTAGAAGGGTTTTTCATAAGCTGCAGGTTTTAAAGGTATATGAGATGAATAACAAGAGCACAGAAGCCAAATACAACCTTGCTTGTACAAAAAATTAAAAGAAAATGCAACTACAAAAATTCCAGTATTTAAACTTCCAGAAAGCTGTTGATGGAAGACAAGCTCTTTCCATGGACTCCCTTTTCTTCATGAGCAGTGTTTTAATAACCACCAGTAACCCATTTTGTGCATTATACATTTCCTAAATTGATACATTCGGTATGGCAACTTCTGCTTCCTCTTTTTCACTAGTATCCTTTAATAAAGATTGCATATACAAGTCACGTTATACGAGGCTTCACATATATTGCATATACAAGTCACGTGATACGAGGCTTCACATACCAACATAAGGTACTCGACAGCTTGCCGAGCAGCCTCTATGTTTTTTCCATCATGAATGTGCTTAAGAGACCTCTTGAAATCCCTGTACCTGTGATGGACGCACTTCACATTAGTAGAACAAATTTGTGCCGGTTGTAAATAGCAGGAAAACTATACAGAGATGCATTTTACTTGTGCAGAAACTCGAGACCTCCAGCAGTTTTAGACTCGGAACCCAGCAACTCAATGAGACCTTCCCATTGCTGAACCACAAGAGAAAGAGAGGATAAAATATAGATACTAATTCATGTGGACTTCACAAATAATATGATAAAACAGTCATACAACATCTGATTTTTGAACCCCTCAAACCTGCTAGAAAAATCTTAAAAATTGATAACCACCTTGAAACTTTCATCTGAAATAGACTTTCCCACAGAAGCAAACAACTGTTGAGCAATTTTATGAAGACGAACTTCATCCTGAGCTTGTTGGAGCCAAAAAACCCCAGCACCTTTTCGGCCATGCTTCCAGTGATGCACACCAGCAATCTGCACATAAGTGGTAGAAACTCTGAGCAATTAGGTTTAACATAAGACAGAACTGCTTCAACTGCACTTCTTTACAGATTATTTAAATAAAATGATAAATAACATCATCAACTATCCAACACAAATGTATGTGTGCCATATAAGCATGCAGTTACCTTCATTATATGAGAGCTGACACCGTCAAGTTCATATAAACGGCAAATCTCTAAATTCTGCCAGGCAATAGTCATATAATAAGCCAATGTGTACTTCACAAAAACACTGAAAACAGTAATCTAATGACGGAATAAACACTCATGTTAGTGCAGTGATGGAAAAAACAGACCAAAAGATGAACTCTTCACCTTATGTAGCAGTTCATTATGCTGAACAGGCTGCTTACACAATAAAATCTCTAACAAGCCCATTCCCTGCTTCATGCACGATGTCAAATAAACTGGAGCGATCTGGAGGCAATAGAGCATTGAGATTGTAAGAAATACAACGTTTCATTGACATACTGAAAACAAATTAGGACTAGTCAAAATAATAACAATAACAAATGAGCAGAAGAGAAGCTGGCAAATTAACCTGCTTGAGTGGCTACACATTGGATGATCTTTTTAAAATTCCCCTGAGATTTAGCCTTTTTGGCTTTCATAGTTACAATTTTGACTAAATATAGTCGCTGAAAACTGTAGTCTCCAAACTTGTATGTTTATGGCTTTTGCCTTGAGAATGACACAGTTATGAACCAAAATATGTTACAATCCTACATTTCACACGTAAGACGTAAGTTGACTTTCTTTACATAAATCTCCCATAAAAGAAGCATAACCAGGAACCTAAGCAGATAAACTATGCCTCTGACAATAACCAGGTTGAATTATTTTCTTTTTTAGGTGCCAGACATATTAAAAGCTACTAGCTAGGTGTGTCAAAAAGGCCAACCCCGAAAATTCTGATAGCCCAATCGACCATAACTATTGACTAATATTTCCTGCATTGGATTAACCACAAGAAGCAGCCACAGGGACCTCAACCACCACGTGGGCATCACGAAATGCACTTAAAATTAGCTTGCACCCTGTGATTTGTTGAAGGCAATGAAATATGTCCTTCCCCAGATATTTTCTAAGAAAAATGCAGATCGAAAAGCTCCAGTCCAGAAGGAAGAGTAACATGCGCTAACCTGCCATGTAAATGCATGAGAAGAGAGAACTTGAGCATAGACCAGTCGATGGAGCTCCTGTATAGAGAGCTTTCCCAGATTATATTGCTCTTCACACAAAAGACTTTCTGCTTCATCACTCCCAGCAGTCATCAACTCTATGGCATGTGCAACCATCCTATTCATCAGTAAAATATGCTTACATGGCTTGTGTCATTCACCCAAAAACAACATACTACAAATTGCATTTAGATGACTGAGCAACTTACCAAGGGCCAAACTCTTTAGAGCATTCTGCTAATACAACCTAACAATTCAAAGTGCCTCATAGTGAAGTCCATGAAGAAAGAAGAACAAGAAACTTAACAACTGATTAATGAATAGTTGTTACCTCTGTATTTTCCCCGAGAATTCCAAGAAGAAGTCCCATCAACTTCTGGGATCTAGGCACTGGTTTCAACTGAATACATTTTTGCGCAAGGCCATGCATGCTTTCGAGACCCTAAATATTATCAAAAGAGTTCACGAAATCACATGCTGTAACATCCTAAGCTAATGATTCGTAATCAACTGAACCTAAATAAAAGACATATCTTTCCAGAGGAAAAATGATGGGCTCTTACCACTGTGAATGGCCTGACATACAAGAAGTGAGAAACATACAGCTCTAGCCAATGGTAGGTCGCAGATGAAAGACTGTTGGTGTTCCCCAGCATTACTTGTAGTAAATTTTTCAAGCCTTCTCTTGTCTGAAGATGATGACATTGGATCCAATATGCACTGCAGTCCAGCTTGGTAATTTGTGCCCTCCATTTCTCCCAAGCCTGGAAGTTTAAAGCAATTAATAGGCATCCAAACCAGAAGATCACCAAAAGTGCATTTGATGCATTCTTGTTGGCTTACCTTAATAAAGTCAGGTTTAGCTTTATAGCATTCACCTAATCTTCCATCTCCTAATTCAAGTCGCATGCGTGGCATTTTTGAGATAAGAACAGCAACTGCCTCTACCAGTCCATTCTCTGTCTGTACAATTTAGGATAAAAATTTTCAGTTAAAAAATAATGAGAAAATTAGCAAATCGTGGAAAGGAGTCCACAGAACTAGCCATTTGGTGTATTTGTTAACTTGACACAGTTTGAGCACCAAACCTACACAATGAGAAAGGATAAAGACAAACATAGATGACCCTTAAGACTCCGCAAAATTTTATGGTTTTATCAAATACATGGCATTTACTAAAAAGACTGCTTGTATCACTTTGCAATGAAGTGTCCTATCATAGTCGTTTTACTGACTCTAGTACCTATTGTACATGCCTTTGCCAAATATTCTAATTCCGATACCTTGGTACCACCATATAGTCATCTCCTTTGACATGAGCCATTCTTTTCTTTTCAATAGGTCATGCATCATTTATTTGTATGCAAGATCCAAGTTCCATTAGGAAAATTACCTTTCTTTATACTAATGCTAGTAGCATCAGGGCATTTCTATAAGATAGCAAGATCTTAATCAATTTACTTTCTGATGTCTGTATTATATAATTGCCTTGTCCCAAAACCATAATGGAGGAGATATTAGAGATGCAACCAATGCAAAAGTATTCTAGCGTCAAATTATATGAAATGGCAATTATTTTTTCACCTGATGAAGGTTAAATCATATGGAAAACAATGGCATTCACCCACCTCACGACTACTAAGCTGATCCAGTTGGTAAGAACCGTGGAGATGTAACAATTTAACCTGTATGTAAGGAGAAAGAAGGAAATGAAACCGTTTGCTGCATACCATATACTGATGTTATCTCTTCAAAAGTAAACAACAAGAAGAAGACAGGATTCAAAAAATGGAAGTCCAAAATTTGAGAAGATACTAACAACAATCTCTAACCAGCCAACCGCAAGTGCTGACCCTATCACTTCCCAGTACGTAGGATTCTCCTCAATAACCTGCAAAGTTTTCAGGGATGGAATATTCATATAAGGAGGAATCCTAAGTCCTAACCAAGAATTCCCAATGAAAACAAACTCTCAAGTAATGAATATATGAGATTTTTACATGAAATACGTAACCACCTAGTCATGAACATTGAAATCAGACATTCCAATTAACAACACTTAAAAAAAGATTATAAAACAAGCTATACATGCACACAGAACCCTCACTTTCAATAGCATAAGCAAATTCCATTTTCAGGATCAAGCAAGGAGATGTAATTGGAAACTATCCAGTAAAAGCTCATTATGTATGAAAGGATTGAAAACCACAAACGAATAAGTAACTAAAGCTTCACGATGGAAGTCTCGCTATACATTAGTTGAGATTTTTGTGAACTTTTAGCTAGCTGGCACGGCTATACACCAATTTCCAATCAAAACCAGACTCCTTTACACCAAATTGAATTTAAAAAGCAGGAGAAAAGAATCTTACCTGAATATTTATAAGTTCATTTTGGAAATCCACAAGTTTAGAGTGGACTGTGGCACAAGAGCCAGAGAATAGGCTATCATAATCCTGTCATGATGCACAACATGTAGGTTCATAACAAATGTTAGGAGTACTAAATTGACAATATATTTCCCATGGGCCATGACGAAGTAATTACTAAAATGACAACAGATATAAGATAGATCATTACAGCCAACCAATCAATAAGCCGCTCTGGTAACCATGCTTGAGATAGCTTATCAACATAAAACAATTCCATCAACTCCCACGCAGCTTTCAAAGATGCCGGCTTCTCATTTTTCTGCAATTTCAAAACTCAAATTCACCTCATCCTTTACCAAATGCATAGCTAGATTTTCCAGTCATCACATGCCAAGAACAATTAGCCTTTTGAGAGACCACATGTAACACAAAAACAAGTCAAAAATACCTTCAAAACTGTTTTTGGATCTTCAATAACCGATGCAGGAGTAGATTCTGGACTACCTAGAAGTGCATTTATGTCTTTGCTGTACTCCATTACAAACTCCCACCTATATCATCAGAATACGTTGCTCGAACATCAGCGCATATCTAGGCGACGCGAAATGACTCGAGCTGAACGGAAGTAAATTTCGATACGCTATAACGATGCGCAGAGTGAAATGGCCGTCTTTCATTTTCCTCGAAAGGCAATTACCAATCCACGTGATAAGGAGACGGGCTTATCCTCGACAAGGTGGAGACCGAGTTCCTCCGGCTCTGGAGCATCGCGAACGGCGACATCGAGCCGTACGCGATCCTCCTCCACTGCGCGTCGCTGATCTCTCCGTCCCCGCCGTTGAGCTTGACCTCGACGACCTCTCCTCCGGCGTCGCCCTCGCCGCCGCGGGGAGACCGCTGCTGGAAGATCGAGACGCGCAGGGAGCTGCCGCGCGCCCAGCAGACGGAGACTCGAGGGGAAACCGGAGGCCCGACGGAGTGGCGGAGAGGATAGACGGGAGACCGCTTGGTTTCCGGAGAGAGCGGCACCAGCTCGCCGCCGCCGCCGGAGTCCGACGTGGCTCCCGGCATCACGCCGACGGGCGGTGGTTTCTGGAGGGGGGGTTTTAGGGTTTTGGAAATGCGGAGCGGGTGCTTCGAGTAGCCGAGCGAGCAGATGCTAGCAGACTAGCTCGCAGCGCGGGACGCGCGAATTTGACATCAGACGACGCTGCGTTTTTCGGAGATTGGTACTTATGAAACATCCGGGAGAGTACATCAAGAAGGCCGTTTGATAATCATTTTATTTTCAGAAAACTTTTTTATTCAGTTCTCCAAAAAAGTTTATGAGCATTTTGATAATAACGTCCAAAATTTCTATTTTCGAAATAGAAATGCATTAAATATGACTCTTAAATTTTTTTTAACTTAGACTTTTTTTAAATTTTTTAATATTTATTATATTTTTCTCTTTTTTCTTTTTCCTTCCCTATTCTTCTTCTCCAGCCAGTTGTCGACCGGCAATTAGCAGGGCAAGGCTCGACGACCTCACTAGAGCCATGCTGATGGCTGGGGGAGCTCACCTAACCATCAGCAAGTCTCGACCTCGCCCTGGCTTAGTGAGGCTCTGGCAAGCTTGCTGAACCTCGCCCAGCCGGTCGCCATGGCCGACGACCGACAATGAGGAAGAAGAAGAGAAAAGGAAAGAAAAGGAAAAAAAAATTGACTTGATTCTAAAGTTGTTCTTAAGAATAAAGAAATAACTTCTTTTTTTTCATTTTTAATTCTATTCCAAATCTATTCCCATGAATAAAAGAGTTACCAAACAGATATCTGTTCTTTTTTTTGTTTCGAGGAACAAAATAATACAATCAGGTACTATTTTGCACGTTACCAAATAGGTCAAAAATTTGTGTAACGTATTCATTTTAGTGTAAAAAATTTCAACCGACTCACTTTTTTTTTTTTAAGGAGAAGTTATGAAACCCTTCCCTTTTAGACTAGATTCAAATGCATGATTTTTTTTTTTATTTGGCAAATGTATAAGTTTAAAAGCTATAAAACCTCGCGTGCGTCTTGCACTCACACACACACACACACACACACACATATATATATATATATGTTGGTTTTAATTGCACTAACATGTTACACAGAGGTTTCAATCTTTAATTTGATCCGAGTGACAATGAGGTTCTGTTTTTGCACTAGAAAGAATGTATTCAGATGCTTTATCAATAACATCAATGGAAATTCCTTAAATTTTCTCTTTCACTAAGGAAAAGAGTGGGTACCTATTCCTAATTCATACCAAGAAGAATTAAGATGTTTGGCTATGAATTGCATTATTTAGTGATAAAGGCTAAGAAGCCGGTCCACTAAGTATCCAGTGGGTGTAGTGTAAATACTAGATTGAATTTAGATATTTAGTGGGTCTCACATGGAACCTAGGTGAATCTCATTATTTGATGACCAGACTCAATGTAATGCATATAACACACTCATCAATTTTTTTTCCACCATATCACAAGTAACTAATTGATATTTTTAAAAGAATGAAGGTACGATCTACTATCTAACGGTTCTCGTTAAATTAAGGCAAGATGCTGTTTTTGCTTTTCCTTTTTCCTTTTTCTTTTTTTTCGGTGCACTAGCTAGAGTTCAAAGGTTCTAGTTACATTTTGTGGGCATCTTCAAGATAGATTAGCTTCTGTAATGGGGCTACTTGTGATCCTCGACAAGTCTTCGAGAGCACTCCAAAGGACTCGAATATCTAAATACATGATAAAGAGGTAAAATTAATATCGGTGGAAGACTCTTTAGTTATGTCTAGCAATCAGGATAAAATTCAAAATAGGATAAAATATATTGGTCGAAGTTTATTACCTTGGGCCGACTTTCCGCCACTTTGATCACCCATGTCTTGTTTTTTCAATGCCTAATCTAATCGTTTCTTCCGTCCTCGGAAAGCCTCAAAGTTTGCACTCTTCGCCTCTCTCTCTCTCTCTTTAAACTCAATTCAAGTTTTCCATTTTTTCTAAAACAATCTCTTTGATTATGTATCCAATATCATTTTAATTGAACCATCAGACAGATTTGCCTGTCAAATAAGGAGCAAATTATACATGTGAAAAACACTCGGCTAGAATTCTGACTAAACTTTTGCCAGTAGTCGGTGCTACAGGTGAGATGGCAAACGGATTTTTGGAAATGGGAAGGGACAAAAGTTGAAACCGATACACACCCCCATGCGGGCGAGTTGATTTAGGCATTTCCCCCTCTAATTGCGGAAGGGAGGAGGTTCGAGTCACCGCATGCGCATTAGCGCAACTTAAGCGAAGCACCGTGAGAGGTGGGTCCTCGTGCCAGTGCTCCCTGTGGGTTTACGCCGAGCGTTCACTGTGAGGCGGTTCCTCCAATCTCATAAAAAAAAAAGGGTTGAAATTGATAATCGCTATTTATAATGTCTATTTAATGGCGCTTGGCCCTCCATAAGAGTAGTATTGTTTGCTTTTCACAAGCCATCGAGTTACTCTGCATCGGCATATTATATTGTGTAATTTTGTAAGCACTACCTCCACAATTGACGGTGTATATGTAGAGAGATAAGGGTGAGAAATAAGCTTGAAACTACCGTCATCCAAGAATTTTCTCTGTCGCTCTGCTTAAATTTGAGTCCACCGATTGCGCCAAATATTTTGACAGGGCTAAGTCGATGGCCAAGAAAAAAAAAACTATATTATTCTGCACTGAATTATTACAATACACCTTATAAAATGATTAAATTATTCGATGTTCTATTATTCCGCGATACCTCTTCGGCTATATTTGGTCATTTTACCTTACTCATCATGGGCCGCATCCCTCGTCATTTGTACGAGGTAATGAGTTTATGACGAGGAGTATCACAATCACAAGCAGAGCACAGATTAAACCGGTTCGAGAACATTTATTAATGGGAGCACGAGAGTACATTACGACAGAAAACGAGCGTACGTGACAAATATGCCCTTATAATATGGACCATCGAACTTGATGAGGCGTTTGATCGACGATCTTATTCCGACATGCATAGAGATGTGTAGAACTCATGCCCCCCATGGCAAGCTGCTCCATCATGTTCTCACCCCTCCGGACCGCACCAAGGCCCCCGATGGATGGTTTCCATTTCCACGATCACGATCACGATCTGGCCCTGGCGAGGGAGAGGGAGATCGTCGTCCGAGGAATCTGAAGCTGAATCATCGTCCGAGGATTCTGAAGTTGAACCAGAGTTACCCATTTTTCTTGAAGGAGAAGTTGCGAAACCCTTCCTTTCGAGACTAGATTCAAATGTATGAGTTTTTTTTTTTTTCTTTTTTTGCTTTGGTCTGACGAATATATGAGTTTAAAAGCTAGCAAACATTGCGTATATATAGGTTTTAATTGCACTAAAATCTTCAATTTAATTTACATTTGCGTGATAATAAGGTTCTATTTTTGTACCAGAAGGAACATATTCAAATGCCTGGCCATAACATCAATGGAAATTCCTTAATTTTGTCTTTCACCACCAAGGAAAAGAGTTCACTACTTATTCCTTGTTCATATCAAGAAGAATTAGATTCCTATTTGTGGTTCAATCATTGAACTCTGGCCAGTGATCCCAAAAAAAAAAAAAAATGAAAATGAAAAGCAAAAACAACATCTGAATGAAAACGTGCATTGGTGTGCGATGCTTCCTAAGGTTTTGCTCTTTAAGCAACTTTTATGACCTTAATGTTCAATCAAGTTAGAGACTTTGTTACACGGATTCGATGCGACTCGATTCCTATCTTTTATTCAATTTGCTGCATCATTTGGAAACATCATATAAAAGATAAAAGATCCCCACACCACCTGTCATAAGGAAAATATGCGTGGACAACCCACCGAATATTATTATCTCAATATATACACCTAAAAATAAAAAGTGCTTCAAGTTACGGATAGAGCTCCTTACAGATAACCGATAAATTAAATCATTTCTCTTGTCACTTAATTAAGATCACTTAGAACATGTTCTCTATATATAAACCCTCAATTACAGTGATAGTGCTCAATGCATTTACAAAATTTCACAATACTATATGTCCAATTAAACGACACTATTTTTATGAAGAAAATAGTATTGAGAAAACTTCCCAAGTGTTTTGAAGATTGACAAAACTTTCCACAATTGTTTAATGATTCTGATGATAGAATTTCCAAGTGATATTCCTAAAGCAAATTAGTTCAGACTTTGTTCTGAATATAATCAAACTCGGAGACTTATTTGTTTTTCAAAGAAGTTCTGAGTCTCGACATCCAAGACATTATCGTATCATGACAATTGAGTTATATGAGCAAAACGGTAAAGTTTGTATGAGTTTTGTCAATACGACATACATTTTAAGACATTATGAGAAGTATTCAGATCTCTATAATCAGCTTGGATTATGTGAAGTACAATGGCTAGTAATTGGCTCAATTTCTATGCTTACTTAAATTGATTGTCTATCTATCCAAGAAGGGTATTTATTAACGTGATCCTTCCATCTTAAGGATTCATGATTCTTATGACAATTATATGGAAATGAGACGTTATTTACTAACGGAGAACTCTACTTATGGAAACACGACATCTGTTGTATGGGGCGCAATAGAATTCGGGGAGACTCTAATCTTATAAACCAAGCAGCAATCAGATCTTCTTGTATCATTCAAGTCCAACGGGTTGATTGGATAAATAATCCTCATACTATTGTCCAACGGTCAGCTTAGAAATTGAAGAGTATAAAAGTAGATTGTGATACCGAAGGAATACACAAAATCTGAAGTTTATAATGTTGGAAATTAATCCAAAAAAAGCAAACTGTTTGTTGTAATCAGAACATCAATGTAAAGAAGATGATAACAACTTTATAATATCCTTCCTTTTACAAATCTTGGAGAATAAGAAAATAAAATATCACTGAAAAATGACATAAAATTGGAGGTGAGGTACAAATAATCGAATCTCCTTAAGGCGATTAGTTCCTGCCAATGGTGCTCCGCAGATTCACGAACTATGCCTCCCAAGATACAACACCTCGAACCTGTTTGGATTAGCACTATGCAAACAGGACTCAGTCGAACCGTTCAATTGAACCAGCACACTCAGAAAAATCATAAGAGTACAAAGTATTTCAAAGCCTTTTGGAATTGAGTCGGAAAAACCAAAAACCAACAAACCGTAATGAAGCTCTATGCTCATATCTATTTATAGAGCTTTTTAGTTCATGTACTAAAGAGATACATGAATTAAATAGACGTATGTATCCACGAGATTCATGAATAAAGAGATACGTGAATCCAAGAGATTCATGAATCCAAAGATATGTGAATTCAAGAGATTCATGAACTCAATAAATTCATGAACTAAAAGATACATGAATTTAGGAAATTCATGAACTCAATAGATACGTGAACAGAAAAGTTTAGGAAATTCATAAATCCAAAAGAGATACGTGAACAGAAAAGACGTATCTTAATTTATTGGCTATCGTTGATCCATTAACCATAATTACAACATATAATTCCAAAACTCAAAGAGAGCCTCCACATTTTCATAATTATCTTTGTGCGTTGAAACTGTAATATTTGAGAGGTTTTTGTTTAGAGTGATTGTGCGAGATCAATATAAACGATCACACATACTTAAGTAGAGAGTATTCAGACTCTATAACCTCTAATTGATTTTCTAGTGAAATCCAGCTTATAAGCTATTAGCACAAGAGAATACACATAATCTTACAATAAGCCATACTACTATAATCAGTGTGTGCATTCTCTATAACCCTTAATCTCTCTTTTATTCTATTGATAGTTTATTGTACATAGAAAAGTCTGATCATTGCATAGTTTTTTCATCAAACGTTTTTTTCATGCTGTTGAACTCAACCATATTGAATTTCGCTTTAATCGTGCACAATCACCTATTCACCCACTCTATGGTGTTGTTAATTTAAGCACCGAGCTACATTAATCCTTCTGCCAACGTTACAAACACGCATATGGTAGAACAATAGTGTAAAATGGTCATAATTAAATCACCTTCAATATGAGGAAGACCGTGTAATAGTGCGCGTTACTTCCTTTCCGAACACACCTAAGCTACAGTCTCTTGAGGCCGAGAAGGCCAATCTAAAGATTAGAAGATAGATCGGTGATTTGCCTCGCCTTCACGCATCTCATTTAGGTGATACATGACAAGTGCTTAAAAAACCACTCGGTAGCGTGAACCATTTCGGGGAAGAAATTTTTCGTGTTCACACGCCATACTCAATAATAATAAATAAATGCACCTAAAATTATATGCCATGCAATTGATTTTTTATTTTTATTTTTATTTTTATTTTTTTAAGGCTTAAAAATCAATCCCTAATTATATGCTATGCAAAAGAGTTACCAAACAGATATATGTTTTTTTTTTTTTTTTTTGTTTCGAGGAACAAAATAATACAATCAGGTATTGTTTGGCACGTTACCAAATAGGTCAAAAATTTGTGTAGCGTGTTCATTTTGGTGTCAAAAATTTCAGCTGACTCACTTTTTTTTTTTAAGGAGAAGTTATGAAACCCTTCCCTTTTAGACTAGATTCAAATGCATGATTTTTTTTTTATTTGACAAATGTATAAGTTTAAAAGTTATAAAACCTTTCATACATAGAGAGAGAGAGAGAGAGAGAGAGAGAGAGAGAGAGAGAGAGAGAGAGAGAGAGAGAGAGAGAGAGAGAGAGAGAGAGGGGGGGGGGGGTTTTAATTGCACTAACATGTTACATGGAGGTTTCAATCTTTAATTTGATCCAAGTGACAGTGAGGTTATGTTTTTTGCACTAGAAGGAACGTATTCAGATGCCTTATCAATAACATCAATTGGAAACTCCTTAAAGTTTATCTTTCACCAAGGAAAAGAGTGGGTACCTATTCCTAATTCATACCAAGAAGAATTAGGATGTTTAGCTAAATATTGCATTATTTAGTGATAAAGGCTAAGAAGCCGGTCTTCACCAAAAAAAAAAAAAGGCTAAGAAGCCGGTCCACTAAGTATTCAGTGAGTGTAGTGTAAATACTAGATTGAATTTAGATATTTAGTGGCTCTCACATGGAACCTAGGTGAATCTCATTATTTGATGACCAGACTCAATGTAATGCATAAAACACACTCATCAATTTTTTTTTCCACCATATCACAAATAACTAATTGATATTTTTAAAAGAATGAAGGCACGATTTACTATCTAACAGTTCTCATTAAATTATGGCAAGATGCTGTTTTTGCTTTTCCTTTTTCCTTTTTTTTTTTTTTTTTTCCGTTGCACTAGCTAGAGTTCAAAGGTTCTAATTACATTTGTGGGCATCTTCAAGATAGATTAGCTTCTGTAATGGTGCTACTTGTGATCCTCGACAAGTCTTCGAGAGCACTCCAAAGGACTCGAATATCTAAATACATGATAAAGAGGTAAAATTAATATCGGTGGAAGACTCTCTAGTTACGTCTGGTAATTAGGATAAAATTCAAAATAAAATAAAATATATTGGTCGATGTTTATTACCTTGGACCGACTTTCCACCACTTTGATCACCCATGTCTTGTTTTTTCAATGCCTAATCTAATCGTTTCTTCCGTCCTCGGAAGCCTCGAAGTTTGCACTCTTCACCCCTCTCTCTCTCTCTCTCTCTCTCTAAACTCGATTCAAGTTTTCCGTTTTTTCTAAAACAATCTCTTTGATTATGTAGCCAATATAATTTTTATTGAACCATCAGACAGATTTGCCTATCAAACAAGGAGCAAATTATACATGTGAAAAACACTTGGCTAGAATTCTAACTAAACTTTTGCCAATAGTTGGTGCTATATGTGAGATGGCAAACGGATTTTTGGAAATGGGAAGGGACAAAAGTTGAAATCGATACCCACCCCGCTGTGGGCGGGTTGGTTTAGGCATTTCCCCCTCTAATTGCGAAAGGAGGGAGGTTCAAGTCACCGCATGCGCATTAGCGCAACTTAAGCAAAGCACCGTGG
Source organism: Eucalyptus marginata (assembly GCA_014182565.1). Classification (NCBI taxonomy): domain Eukaryota; kingdom Viridiplantae; phylum Streptophyta; class Magnoliopsida; order Myrtales; family Myrtaceae; genus Eucalyptus; species Eucalyptus marginata. The sequence continues at coordinate 4,844,600 of CM024587.1, forward strand.
GAGGTGGGTCCTCATGCCAATGCTCCCTGGGGGTTTACGCCGAGTGCTCACTGTGAGACGGTTCCTCCAGTCTAAAAAAAAAAAGGGTTGAAATTGATAATCGCTATTTATAATGTCTATTTAATGGCGCTTGGCCCTCCATAAGAGTAGTATTGTTTGCTTTTCACAAGCCATCGAGTTACTCTGCATCTAACATATTATATTGTGTAATTTTGTAAGCACTACCTCCACAATTGAGGGTGTATATATAGAGAGATAAGGGTGAGAAATAAGCTTGAAACTACCGTCATCCAAGAATTTTCTCTGTCGCTCTGCTTAAATTTGAGTCCACCGATTGCGCCAAATATTTTGACGAGGCTAAGTCGATGGCCAAGAAAAAAAAAAACTATATTATTCTGCACTGAATTATTACAATACACCTTATAAAATGATTGAATTATTTGATGTTCTATTATTCCGTGATACCTCTTCGGCTATATTTGGTCATTTTACCTTATTCATCATGGGCCACATCCCTCATCATTCGTACGAGGTAATGAGTTTATGACAAGGAGTATCACAATCACAAGCAGAGCACAGATTAAACCGGTTCGAGAACATTTATTAATAGGAGCATGAGAGTACATTACGACAGAAAACGAGCGTACATGACAAATATGCTCTTATTATTTGGACCATCGGACTTTTTTCTTTCTTTCGGTCAAAGGACCATCGAACTTGATGAGGGGTTTGATCGACGATCTTATTCCGATATGCATATGGATGAGTAGAACTCATGCCCCCCATGGCAAGCTGCTCCATCATGTCCTCACCCCTCCGGACCGCACCAAGGCCCCGGATGGAAGGTTTCCATTTCCACGATCACGATCACGATCACGATCTTGCCCTGGCGAGGGAGGGGGAGATCACGATCTTGCTCGAAAGAGGGAAAGGGAGATCACCGTCCGAGGAATTTGAAGCCGAATCATCGTCCGAGGAATCTGAAGCTGAACCAGAGTTACCCATTTTTCTTGAAGGAGAAGTTGCGAAACCCTTCCCTTTCGAGACTAGATTCAAATGTATGAGTTTTTTTTTTTTTTTTTTTTTTTTTGCTTTGGTCTGACAAATATATGAGTTTAAAAGCTAGCAAAAATTGCATATATATATATATATAGGTTTTAATTGCACTAAAATCTTCAATTTAATTTATATTTGCGAGATAATAAGGTTCTATTTTTGTACCAGAAGGAACATATTCAAATGCCTGGCCGATAACATCAATGGAAATTCCTTAATTTTGTCTTTCACCACCAGGGAAAAGAGTTCACTACTTATTCCTTGTTCATACCAAGAAGAATTAGGTTCGATGGGACTCGATTCCTATCTTTTATTCAAATTGCCAAGTTGGTTCCCAAAAGAAGCTGCATCAATTGGAAACACCATAGAAAAGATAAAAGATCTCTACACCATGGGTCATAAGGAAAATATGCGGGGATAACCCACTAAATATTATTATCTCAATATATACACCCAAAAATAAAAAGTGCTTCAAGTTACGGATAGAGCTCCTTACGGATAACTGATAAATTAAAACATTTCTCTCATCACTTAATTAAGATCACTTAGAACATGATCTCTATATATAAACCCTCAATTACAGTGATAGTGCCTAGTGCATTCACAAAATTTCACAATACTATATGTCTAATTAAACAACACTATTTTTATGAAGAAAATAGTATTGAGAAAACTTCCCAAGTGTTTTGAAGATTGACAAAACTTTCCACGATTGTTTAATGATCCTGATGATAGAATTTCCAAGTGATATTCCTAAAGCAAATTAGTTCAGACTTTATTCTGAATATCTTCAAACTCGGAGACTTATTTGTCTTTCAAAGAAGTTCCGAGTCTCGACATCCGAGACATTATCATATCATGACAATTGAGTTATATAAGGAAAACGGTACAATTTGTATGAGTTTTGTCAATACGACAGACATTTTCAAACATTATGAGAAGTATTCAGATCTTTATAATCAGCTTGGATTATGTGAAGTTCAATGCTATTAATTGGCTCAATTTCTATGCTTACTTAGATTGATTGTCTATCTGTCCAAGAAGGGTATTTATCAACGTGATCCTTCCATCTTAAGGTTTTTATGATTCTTATGACAATTATCTGGAGACGAGACATTCTTTACTAACGGAGAACTCTACTAATGGAAACGCAACATCTGTTGTATATGGGGCAACAAAATCCGGGGAGACTCTAATCTTATAAACCAAGTAGCAATCAAATCTTCTTGTATCATTCAAGTCCAACGAGTTGATTGGATGAATGATCCTAGACTATTGTCCAACGGTCAGCTTAGAAATTGAAGAGTATAAAAGTAGATCGTGATACCGAAGGAATACACAAAATCTGAAGTTTATAATTCCAAAACTCAAAGAGAGCCTCCGCATTTTCATAATTATCTTTGTGCGTTGAAACTGTAATCTTTGAGAGGGTTTTGTTTAGAGTGATTGTGCGAGATCAATATAAACGATCACACATACTTAAGTAGAGAGTATTCGGACTCTATAACCTCTAATTGATTTTCTAGTGAAATCCAGCTTATAAGCTATTATCACAAGAGAGTACACATAATCTTACCATAAGCCATACTACTATAATTAGTGTGTGCATTCTATATCCCCTAATCTCTCTTTTATTCTATTGATGGTTTATTGCGCAAAGAAAAGTCTGATCATTGTATAGTTTTTCATCAAATGCTTTTTTCATGTTGTTGAACTCAACCATATTGAATTTCGCTTTAATCGTGCACAATCACCTATTCACCCACACTATGTGATAGTACCAGCCACATCGAATGGTGTCATTAATTTAAGCACCGAGCTTCATTAACCCTACTGCCAACGTTACAAACACTCGTTAGCGTGAACCATTACGGGGAAGAAATTTTTTGTGTTCACACGCCATACTTCCTGCCTTAAGTCGACCCTCGTGGTCAGTAGATTCCACCTGCATTCTTTTAACAACATCAATTAGTTTTTCTGTTCATTCGACATGATTTGGTGGGAAAAAAATTGATGAGTTTGTTATATGTTGCAAGTCGAATCTAGTCATCATACATAATGACCCACGCCATGGGTCAATTGGCGAATTGAACCACAAATAGGAATCGATTCACATCGAATCTGTGTGAGAAATTCCCTAAGTTGATTGAACATTAAGGTCATAAAAGTTGCTTAAAGAGTAAAACCTTAGGAAGCATCACTATGCGCATTTTCATCAATAGTTCAAGATGTTATTTTTGCTTTTCTTTTTCTTTTCCTTTTTTTCATTTTTTTGATCACTAGCTAGAGTTCCATGGTTGTCATTAGAAAAAAAAAAAAAAACAGAGAGTGATGGCTGTAGAGCATGAATTTTGTAATTTCTGATTTGATCAAGGAACTAGTATTTGCTAGGATTCTGATGTAATTGTCGGTAGCGCCCTAAATGCTGGCTTCATAGTTTTTCCTATTTAATCTCGTTGCATGATTGAATATTCACATTGAAAGTTGCATATAGTTATTCGGAATACTTATTGGGAGTCAATAGGCTCATATAATTTGCATTTTAATTAGACCAGCGACAGATGGATTCATCTATATTGAGTAGCTGGATTAAACCCACCAAATCACAAAACTCAACCAAGCCCATTAAAGATCGGGAAAATTATCAAAAAAAATCTTAAAATTATTGCAATTATACTAATTTAGTCGTAAATTTCTTCTTTTTTTTACCAATTAAGTTTTAAGTTTTTTGTAATTGTACCAACAGACGATACCAAATAACACAAGCTATGCCTTGCACACCAACCAAAAAAACAAAAAAGCTATGCCTTGCACCATTTGGGGCGCACCCTGCACCATTGTCAAGATCAGGCTGCTGCCCGAGCCAATGACAAGCCCCACCGACGTCCCCTCACGGCCAAACCGGCGAGGTCGAGACCGAGTTCCTCCGGCTCCGGAGCACCGCGAACGGCGACATTGAGCCGTATGCGATCCTCCTCCACTGCGCGTCGCCGATCTCCCCGTCCCGGCCGTTGAGCTTGACCTCGACGACCTCCCCTCCGGCGTCGCCCTCGCCGCCGCGGGGAGACTGCTACTGGAAGATCGAGACGCGCAGGGAGCCGCCGCGCGCCCAGCAGACGGAGACTCGAGGGAAAACCGGAGGCCCGACGGAGTGGCGGAGAGGATAGACCGGAGCGGCACCAGCGCGCCGCCGCCGCCGGAGTCCGACGTGGCTCCCGGCATCACGCCGACGGGCGATGGTTTCTGGAGGGAGATTTTAGGGTTTTGGAAATGCGGGGCGGGTGCTCCGAGCAGCTGAGAGAGGAGATGCTAGCAGCGCGGGACGCGTGAATTTGACATCAGACGACGCTGCGTTTTTGGAGCTGTCGTTTCGCTGCTTTACTGCACCTTTTTTTACGGAAATTTACCATAATACTTGAAAATTACAGAATAGACATGCCTTTTCCATACCCTAAAATTTTCTATGATATAAGTCAAAAAAATGAAAAGGAATTTGGTGGCTAACAGGTGCAAGATGAGTCTTTGAAATTTTACTATCTTCCATATTTATGAATTGATTCGTCGTCATCCGAATCTGAATCATCTCCATTTTAAGCAATTGAACTTTCGTACTTAAAAAAAATTATGATTTTTCAGTATTTGATGTTCGGTGAGTACTTTTACTCCCTAAATCATTTTGGATCGAGAGCTAACAACGCTATTAGCATCTTTATGATATCCTTCTCCTTGTCAATCTTTTGCTTCGAACGAATCACTATGTAATTCTTTATTACCACTGGAGTCCATATCTCGTAAAACCCTATCGAATTTCTCGCCCATCTCCTCTTTGCCGATGGAAGGAAGCCTACCATGGTCTTCAACAAGTGAGAAAAGCCCTTTTCCATGTTGTTAGTTGAGCTGAAATTGCAATCAAAGTCTAGCGCTAACAAGCAAGAATGCACCATCGCACAGCAGCTCATACAAAAACAATGCCTTGAAAAATCCATACATTGATATTGACATATGAGACTAGTGAAATAAGGTACTTGTGTAGTACTACTCCTTGGCTTCCTTACTTCACATAATGAGAGGACTAGGTTGGCCTGACCTAAGAGGGAAGGAACCAAGAGATGCTGAAGAATATTTAACGCAAGGTACAGCAGAGGAGAGTGAGGCAACGGAAGAACTTTATTTTCCAATAAAAAAGATCGGCCTTAAAGCAAGGCACGGCGGGCGCCACAACTGTCACTTATTTTCCTCAAATATAAGTACATGTCGCTGCCTGCCGCTCGCACACGGTAAAGAAATGGTGAACACATCAGGTTTCTCGGAACCGAAAGCTTTCACCTATTGCCAACAGATGAAGCAGTGATGCACTCTGTACAAGCATATAATACAACAGACATACATGACCCTCACTTAGATAATAAATGAACCGTGTCCGCGTCCACTCTGGTCCATTTAAGAACTACTTTCCAGGACCGGAAGCCTGGAGACACTCCTGTACGATCTCCTTGATCCTCTTCTTCATGAGCTTGTCTTTTACACCGGCGAGCATGTTCCTGTAGAACATCTCCATTCTGACAAGCTTACCGCGGTCGGCTGACTCTAACATGTCATCCCACTCTTTCGCGATGTCCAAAGTCCCGGAATCCTGTAATGACGAAGGAATATCTTGCTCATTGAGAGGTTTCCCGAAGATCGAACCGTGGAGCATGCTTGTGTATCTTTCCATTTTGGAAAGTCTCGACTGAAGAGACTTTATCTCTTCCATCGCAAGAGACAATTTTCCATCCATTTCAGCAGTTCCATTGCTCCTTTTATCCATGGCTTTGTCTTCTGAACTCTCCTCTTGCTCGAATTCCTCTGTTGTTGGAGGCCACAAAACCAAATTCGGAGCATAACAATCTACTGTATTTCCATTGCCAAGGACTCCGCTCCTTCCTCTTCCCCAAGACCAAAGCTTGTATCCATCATCTGCAACAAGAACAGTATGTGCAGCACCACAAGTGACTTGAACTGGGTTGCGAAATTTAGGCCCATATTTCCAGTTACATGGAATTAGGAGGGGAGAAACAGCATCACCCACATCTCCACCTGCGAAACAAGCTTCTGGACATAAACCAAGACCCCTTTCCATACCCCATGACCACACATCTCCAGCTAATGAAACAACACTGGTATGAAACAAGCCACAGTCAACAGAGATCAAATACACAGGCTGCGGCAGCTGCTTGACAGGTTCTGGAACCAAAGTACTTTGGGTTGTTCCATGTCCGAGTTGTCCTCTATCTCCAAGTCCAAAAGTCCAGCACATACTTTCTGAAGTGTCGCTTGGTCTTTTTCTACGAGTAAGTAATGCTGTGTGAAAGGCCCCACAAGCTACCTCATAAACTGCCCATGGACAATCCTCATTGAATGTTTTTATGATTTCAGGGTGAAGTCTGCTTTCTTTATCTCCCAGGCCTAACTGACCGTGACTATTGCTACCCCACGAGTAGCACACTAAATCTTCCCCCTCATGTGTTTCTCCTGCACTGACCAGTGCTATTACATGCTCATTTCCACAAGCTACCTTAACTACAGTATGTCCATGCAAATCCCAGATTGGAATTGGTGTAGGACAGCTCACCAGAGAGAACTCTTCGGTGTTGTCACTGCTTTGATTTGGACAGTTTCCCCACATCCACAATGCACCGAGATTATCTATTGCAAAGGACATCATACCGCCAGCTTTAACAGAACAAACCTGCAGGGGTCAAAGTGGATGCAGATGATTTACGAAAAATTAATAAAGTGCTTCATACAATGCACCAAGCCTTGTCGGCCGAAAAAATGTAAACTATATTAGATACCTCTAACGGTGCTTTGCTGTTAATTTCTGACTCATTTGTCGATGATTTGGGAAAAGCCAACTCATTAAACTCGCTCATCAAGCAAGGTACTGCAGAATTGTCTCCACCAACACCAAGTTGTCCATCCATGAATCAGTCAAGGGTTTAACAGCAGATGAACTAAGCAACAAGTGCAAGAAAAGGATGGTGAAATTGGTAGGTCTACGTATTCAATTAAGATTCTGCAAGGAAATAGAACAATAACATAAAATGACCCAGTCAGACAGATTTGCAGAGGATACAGATATTGTAGCCCCAGCACCAGACCGATCCATCATCTGCAATTCAGCAGAGAACCAAAGAAAACTTCAGCGAGTACAAATTGGAGATCATGTCACACATTAGACATGCTTTAATTCAATTAAGATCCACTCTAATTTGTTTCGATCTTTCTCTTAAATCTAACTAACAAAGGCCTATCATCTATTCATTTGAGCATTGCACGGGGAGATTATATGCATTGACATTTTCATTTGAAAAGGCACCCCGGTTACAGCAAGGTAGCATGATGCTCACAGCCTGTGTCATCAAAGACAGGGAAATGATTGTAATCTCCCTTTGGAACCAATAAATTCACAGATAGTTTGAATGCTTAGTGGCGATACGATGCAGATCACCTAACGCAAGCAAACTGTCATTGCCAAACGGGTAATGACCATCCAGGCTAGATGTACGGCACAAGCATCAACCCTACAAAGCAAGGAAATCCACTATATTTGACAGCCTTAGAATTGTGAAAGCCTCAGTTGAATATTTTCAAACATTGACCGTGCAGTTTATAGTTAACAACATTTACACATTAGATGCTACATAATAATCCTGGATATTCGGAGGGCGTAAACTGACAGATTAGTTTACTGATCTACAAGCAATAGTACACACAAATTTAATTTCCTCTGCACATGCTCAAGACTCGAAATCCAACCGGGACATCAAACTAACCTGCAAGACAAAGACTATGGTAAGCGCCAGCAGCGATTCCCACGATCTTGACCATCTTGTCCTGAGGGAAATCGAACTTGACTCGAACCGGGAAAAGCTCATCCTCTTCGGAGCCGGTCCCGAGCCGCCCAAACATTCCTCTCCCCCATGCATACACATAGCCATCCCCTGCATTTCACATCATCCAACAACCACAAAAGCCTTCAGCTACAGATTAAAAAAATTGGAAATCCCCGTGAAACATGTACAGCCCGTATATTTTTCCTTCAACAAGAATATAAAATGACCCAGTCTTGATCCTTTTTCACTATCTTCTTCAACTAATGCATCGAGGAATCATCAGACGGATACGTCTATTCTAACATCAAACGCTTCTTACAGCAAACGAAGCTAGCGACTCTCTCTCTCTCTCTCTCTCTGCGTCTCTCAAAATTGGCACTTTCATTCCAGCAAAGACAAGATGGCAAGGCACGCGAACTGGGTAGTGAGCTAGCGACGGCGAGATTACCGGTGAGGGCGAGGGTGTGAGCTTCTCCGGAGGCGACAGCGACCACTTTGCGAGATGGGTTACCGGGTACCGGAGGATTTGCCGGCTCCTCCATGGATTCCGGCGAGCGGCGGATCGAGAGGATGAGCTGACGAGGACGGGTCTCTTCTCTGAGCTCCAGCCAGTGACTCTGCTCGACTCTCGTGCGCCCTTCCGAGCAATTTATAGGAGCGTGCCACTTGCCAATTGCCAGTGGTTAAATGGTAATTATCGCGTCTCGCGCTATCGAGAGAAATGCTTTTTCTTTTCCTTTTTTTTTTTTATATATATAGTGAAAGTGCCACGAATTACTCATTATGTAAAAGTCATCAATTGGATGAAAATAGGACTAATTCTATGTAAAGATAAACTCTTAGTTATTCAATCTATATGAAAATTTATCAAATGCATTGGATAAATTACTAGTTATTATAATCCCTACTTCTCTAGATAGAGATGGAGACCATTGATCTTACTGGAAAATTACTGATTTCTTATTCTTTTACCCATGCTTTATACGTAAAAAGTTATTACTCATGTAAAGAATAAGTACGTTTTAGTTATCAAGAGTTATCAATCATGTTCGAAATTAGACTTTCATCTCTTACGTCGACAAGGTTGCAAATTAATCACATGAGTAGAGTCTAGACAACGACACATGCCTAGCATTATTTTTGGGCAAGTAGAATTATTTCATGAACAAGTTGATATTTTCATTTCGAGACTAATTGAGTAAATATGATTGACACGGTGAAAGTCCATGTATTGAAAATTAGCGGTTATTAACTTTTTTTTGCTTGGAAAATTATTGATCAAAGAGGAAAATGTAATTTAGTGTGGTCTTTCTCTTTCTATGGTAAAGCGAAGATGCTAAAAAAACACGTATAGAAGATGTTAGAAAACATTACGCTCGAAATTACTATTTTCATACTAATCACATTGCAAATTTTTCTAATTATTGATAGGGAGATACTTATTTTATATATACATTTTTTTTTCCTAGCAAAAGAGTTACTCGGTATATTAGTAATTAAGAAAAGAGATATTGAAGTTTCGTCTTTTGTTTTGCCAAATGACCAACCTTATGAATCTCGTTTTATTCGTTAGCATATCCGGAAGGATTAAAACCTTAAAAAAATAACTTCCGAACGTGTTATAATCACCTTTCGGTGACGTGATAAGGCTAAAGACCAAGGTCAAGAAAGAGGAGAGGATGCTTGTCTTCTCGGAAAGGGACAACTTATCGACACGTAAATTAGCTGGTTCGGATGGATGAGGCCGCGCGGGTTAGGCGAAGATCGGACGCCTCGGATTGGACATTCCGTGGGCCAACGAAAATCAACGATGGTGTGAGCGACACGTCAAGGGTGCCTTATCCCTTGAACTGTTTCCAGAATTTACTTCTTCATCGCACGCTCGTAACGATTGGCGACGCATTTTGAAGAACCCGTGACCTTGACAAAACCAACATTCTTCCGCAAAGACGACGGTCGATAGATGGATCCGGATTAGGGAGTAATTTTTTTTTTTTTTTACCGAATAAAAGTCTCGAATTTCTATGCCGTCGACAAAAAAAAAAAAAGACTTTTTTTTAGCATACTTAATTGAGAACAGCAATTTGGGGAATAAAAATTTGCAATGAATAGAAGAGTCGATAACTTGAAAAGAACGGACAACTATAATAAAATTAATGACAATTAATAAGGGATGAAATTATCAACATTGATATTTTTGGATATGTAACTTTTGGTGGATAAGTGTTGTTAGATAATACTATAATAGAATATTGTGTAGCTTCTTGTAACCATCAATAGGATTAGCAAGTTACTTTTTAATAACCGTTGTATGTAACCTCCATTTGCAACCCTCGATAGAGGCTTATAAATATTCTGTAAAAAATCCTAAATCAATCAAATAACTTGACATTTTTAAATTTCTTGCCATTTACTTTCCCGTCCAAAATTAATAAAGGACCCTTGACAACCTTTGCATGTACTCTTGCTTCCATAACCCATGTACGACCATTCTAATAGCTAGCCGATGCCGCCTCTTCCCATTCAAGAATTCACTCGTCAATCCGTCGATACTTGAAAAGATATTTCATCGATATTTCTCGGTGAAATGTGCACATTCCAACAATCGGATGTCATTAACATTTTGTTGAAGGAAAAAAGAGTAATCAAATAAGCACATAAATCTGAATTTAAACGGTTAAATTACTCTATCATTAATAAAAAAAATTAAAAATTTTAAGAAAAAAAAATGTTAAAAACATCAAACTTGGACCTATACATTTTGCATTATATACACCGATCATCCAGTGGGCCATTCCTCCTCCAATTTGGGATCGCTATTGAAGGCTCAAATCCCCACAATTGGTCGGACGCATCTCACCTTGATCGTCCTCGGTCACGTAAGCCCCCAAATTCACGTACGTGTTCTCCTGCTCCGTCCTCCTCCACCTCCCCCGGCAGATCACGCAGATCGCCGGCCGCCGCCCCCGGCTCCTCTTCCACCTCAGCAGGCACTCCTCGTGCACCAGGTTCCGGCACGTCGCGCACGCCACCACCCTCTCGGCCCCTCTCTCCTTCATCTCGTCCATGCAGATGGGGCACGCCGCCCCGTCCTCAATGCGGACCCCCTCAGGCAACCCTCCGTCGGCCCTCGCCCTCGCCCGGAAGAAGTCCCGGTGGAACCTCTCCCGGAGGCCAGGCCCCGCCATCGCGTCGGGCGACGTCGGCGTGGCGAGGAGGCGCTGGAGCTGGCACGGGCGGAGGGTCCGCCGCTGCAGGCACGAGTCGTCGAGGGCGACGCCGAGCACGCGGATGAGGACGAACAGGATGTGCTTGCACGGGGTGGCGCGGTCGGGGCACGTGCACGCGGGGCTGGACGACAGCGACACGGTGTACACGTTCCCGGTGGCGCCGAGGACGAAGAAGGAGGAGTCGGAGCGGTGGAGGAGGAGGAGGTGGTGGCTGATGGCCCGGACGATGCGGTCCACGGTGGGCTGGGAGGGCTCGAAGAGCTCTCTCGACAGGTGGTGGTGGCCGCCCTGGCGGCGGCGGCCGGGCGGCGGGGGTGTGGAATTGGAGGCCACGGACTCCATTGGGACTGGGGAGGCCAAGGAGGCGGTTGTGGCGGTTAAAAAGGGGGGAAGGGTGGTTGGGGATGGGGGCTTGTGTTTGTGTTTCGGAGAAGTCGAGTAAAATGTTGGTGAGGATGGGGCTGCTGTAGATATAAAGGGAAGGGAGAGATTCTTTCTTTCGGGGGGAAGGAGGGGGAGGGATTGCGGGAGAGTTGGGAAGTAGTGAAGGGCAAGTAATTCCTTTGCCATGATGCTCTTCTCGAGAGGACAATCGGGCTTTGAATTGGTCTTCTGCTGGTGCTTTGCGCTTGCGCTTGCGCTTGTGATTGTGCTTGCGCGGTGGTGTTAGTTGACCACAAGGCAAGTTACATTGGCATGTGCTGATTCAGAAGAGTGCGGCATATTCTTTGGGCCTTGATTGAGGGACAAGGTTTTGATTTTGGGGTGTTCTTTTTTTTTTTTTTTTATTCGAGTTTCACTTTCCGACCGGTTTTTAAAAAGTTTTTTTTGTTTTATGACCCTCAGAACCCCGACAAATGTACAATGCATGGCCGAGAAACCCGGGGTGGAATGAACCCACCACCCCGACTCACACTTAAGCACACCAAACGCTCCATGATTTTTAAAAAGTTAATATTACGAAAAACCCCAAATCGATGCACTTATAACAAGTTTACTCCGAAAATAATTTTCCGACCTCAAGAAAACTCAAACCGGTATATTCATGACAAATTTACTTTTCGTTAGTTCCCGTTAAATTGAATTAATATCACAAAAAACCCTAAGTTGGTACATCTGTCACTTGTGATAAACAAAAAGTAAAACTTCAAATTGATATACCCATCAACCGTTACGTGTCATTCAACTCGAAATTTGATAATAAAATTTGACGAAAACTAACGGAGAGTAATTTATCATAGATGTATCGGTTTTGAGGTTTTTGTAATTAAAAAATTATTTTAAGACAAATTTTATCGTAAATATATTGATTTGAGATTTTTCGTAATATTAATTATATTTTTTTAAAATTTAATGCCAATAAGCGGCTGTACCGAACGGTTGACCGACACGTGATTTTGACCGTTCCCATCCGTTCAAAATAATGTGAGTTATGTGGATAAAAACGAATCTTATGAACATGTTACTGTCAAAGTCGAGCCGGCATTAACATCTTCCTATCAGAACCAACTCTCAAAAGTTAAGTCCATCCGGATCCCTGGAGCAATCTGGCCGCTCTTCTTCGATCGTCCGGGGTCGGATTCGTCTTCGGCACGTGTCGAAATTTGGTCAGCAAATTGTAATTGCGAATCCGTGGTGAAAACGGTTCGTCGTTTTGGTGACAAGAAAGCTGGCTAGAAGGGCGTCCGACACACGTTAAGGTTGCGAAACGACAGCGTTTAAGCTCGGCGACCAGCAGCAAAACCCCGGCCGTCTTCTTTTTCCCTCTTTCCCCGTTATCCGCCCGCTCGCCACTGCTAGCCCGTCACTCCTCTCGGCGTCTTCCGACCGTGGCGATGTTTGCTTCGTAGTCTCAATCCCGAAAGAAGGTGACTCCCTTCTCGTCCATTCGCTCGAACCATCCACGTTCTGCACCTGTTTTGGATCGTTTCTTGGCCGCTTGGTTGCCGAGGGAGTGTGAGTCGAGAAATTTCGAGCGTTCAACGTCAGTAATCCATGCTGTACTGCGTTTTCGTTTGACGAAAGCTGCTTGAAATGGGTGCATTCGTCTGTCTTCTTAGTTTCATGACGAGAAATCATGGGCAGCTTCAAAATTTCGTTCTTGTTTTACCAAGCAATTGGGTGCTCGTGGTGTTTGTTTTTCTTCCTGTTTCATTCGTGGGTTGGTTGATTATCTTTATATCGCTCGCAGCAGCCGAAGAAGGAAGAGAAAGAATGGCTTGCCGTGAGTTTCAGGCCCGAGAATTTCGTTCCAGGACTCATTATCGGTTTCATTTTGGGATGGTTCATTGATTTATCCAAGCCCACCAAGAGCAATACGAGGAGGAGAAACTTTTTGCCAGGAAAGCAGCAAGAGCAGTGTCTGGTCTCAAGCGGAGGTGACCAGGACCTCAAAATGGTGTTCTTTTAAGCAATCTAGTGTTTTGTACATGTTTGTCTGCAATAAGAACCCCAAATTCATTTCATGTTTGTCTGCAATCCCCATTCATTTTTAGCAATTTTGGTTGTAATAGATGATACTTACTTGATGGTATGTTCATGGGATGTTTTCTCTGGACTCTAATTATGAAGAGCTTGCCCATTGCAGGTTCCAGTGGTGAGGCAGGACCTTAAGATGGGACAAGGGAAGATTGCTTCTCAACGTGCTCGTAAGACATCTATATCTCCAGTTAATGTCTACACTTGTCTCGATTCTTTCTCTTATCGTGCTTGTGTGTTCATTAGCTTTCTTCTAATCAACTCCAGATGCTGCCACGGGGATGTACGGAGAGCCGATGCAGAGGTATGTGATGACTCTGCAAGTGGTACATGTCCAATTGAAGAAAGCCCGTGTACTCTCTAGCTACTTTCCTTCTTTTTAATCAATGCGACACTATGAGAAATGAAACGTGTTCCTTTGTGATGCTTTGACGTGGATATGTTATTAAATCATACAATCTTCTTCAAGTGTTAGACAAGATGTTGTTTAAGCATACGTTTTGCTGGCTGTCAATGTTAATCAACGGACGGCCAGAGTTCTTGTTTCCTTGGCTGTGCGTACGTGTTTGGACACAGGTGATTTGTGTTGTGAACTTTACAACCAAATCAAGTTGTTTATATAAAGATTCGAGTGTGTGAACGGTTGTGACTATGATTCTTTACTTATTAATAAATTATTTGTTGTTAATCAAACCACATAAATTTCCGGTTTCCTTTATTGTTCATCATTTATTTTTCTATTGATTTCATGTTGATTTATTGCAGGATTCATTAATATTACAACATCAACAATCATCAATCATAAAATCATAATATATAAAGCTCTCCACCTACTTCTTCGGTGTTTGCAATGGAGTTCTCTTTCAGGGACGACAACATCTCATGAAAGACTTTCCTCCGACGTGTTAAAGAGATCAAGAATAACTAATACCACAAGAAATTCATAAATCGGTAGCGCTCCTCCTTTTTTTTTTTATAAAGAAAATTTTGTTGAATTTTGAACGAAAGATCTTGCAATAATGAAATTAATCTATTATCACAGTACACGAATTTTTGCGATTCCTAAGGGTTAGAGGCTCATCAACCACAAATTTGGAAGCAAAGAGGCGAATGAGAATATTCCCTTGCAATCAATAGTAGATAAAGCAAAAAGGAATAATATCGTACCATATTATACAAATAAGGGTTTTAAAAGACGTATCATCTTCTCTCAATCCACCCACCTATCATCTGCTGATAGGGGGTGGATTGAGAGAGAGCTGTGAACGGACTCGTGCTATTGTATCATCTTTCATTATAACCTGCGAAAGCTACTTTATATTCCAGTCATGGGCGGCTTTTGCTGTGGAGGTCGTAAGAAGACGAAAGCCAATCCACCCACCGCGACAGGCACCCGGCCACCCACTTATCAAGGCGGAGCTCCCAAGAAGAGGGGTGGCAGGGATGATGGGATGACGGTTATTGCTGGTGCGGGCGCCGCCGTAGCGGCCACAGCTGCTGCAGCCATTTATTCTACCAGTGGTGGTGGCAGCATTCTATTACCAGTGGTGGTGGCGGCACTTGTGGTGGAGGCGGCGGAGGTGGTGATACTTGTGGTGGAGGCGGAGGAGGATGTGGTGGAGGCGGCGGTTGCTGACTATTCATAGCCCGTGTCGTTTTTACTTGTTATAGGGAGTTCATCATTATGCCGAATATTTGTTGTTGAGAAATGTAAGTTTTATACTTTCACGCGGGATGAATATATAAATAATTTTTGTTATTGTACGTGAAAAAAAAAATAATGTGAGTGCAAATTTAATGATATGAGAGGTTACATCCTTTTGATGCTAGTGGCATCGCAACAATTGCGGTGAGTAAATTTCGAAACAAAAGAGATCTGGGTGAGATTAACTATCGAATTACTTAATTTCAAACCTTTATACTTGACACGATGCAATTGTTTTTTAAGTAATTCTTCTTCGGATTCTATCCTTGATGATTCTAATGAGGGAACATGATTGCATTGCAACTTTTAACTCTTTTAAATCTCATAAATTAATGAAAAGCCAAAATATCTTATATTTTCAAGAAAATATGGCTTTGATGGGAATTTAGATACTTAATGCTGAAAAGGCCAAAAAGGTAACTAAATATAGCTTCTGCAAGGAGTCTATAGCCATAGGATAGATTAGTTCAAAGGTGAGGATTCATTTTGATAATCCAAAAATATGGGGAAATTTTGAAAAGATAAGACAATGTGGGGTTTTATTGTAATTTCTCCTTCCTTATTTTCACAGATAACTTTTAAATTGAATGTTGTGCTCTGCAGCTTCTAATGATGTCTGATCTGTCTCTAACTTGGTGAATACGGGCACATCCGGCAAACTTTCAAGGACATACTATTGACGAGATAAGCTTGCTAAGTTATGATAACATTGAGGATCATTGCCTATTGTGTAACATCTGTATTTATCATAATAATTATAGGCCATATCTAGTCACTATGATGTATTGTCATCTTCAAAGTTTTCACTTACTTTGAAGAAAAACTTGATCAATTCAAAGCCTTAATAACCTTTCAGGCAAAATAAACAAGAATAAAGATTAACAACTAATTTTACATTTCCCTTCAGTATTTTTCCCTTTATTCCTCCCTATTCCTCCCAAATTGGAAGTGTTCTGTGGTTTGCTTGTATTCTCATGAAAAATAAGTTCCATAAGGATGTTTTGTTCCACATGATTGAAAGCAGGGGCAGCTGAATCTGGCAATCATCTCCACTAATTGGAAGAGAAAATGCTTCATAAATGATAAGAACCACTGTTCCCTGCTTAATAATCGGGAGCAAAGCTGAATTTTCAGAATACATGGTCTCTGTATTGGTCAAATTCTAAAATATATTTCAATGGCTTCTATTCCAGTGGAACTGTTAATAGTTATGTCGTACCACTGCGCCACATAGAAAGCTTATTTTGCCTCTACAAACCAACTGTCCCAACTTATGTAATTGCCACAAGCACGGGTGTTGAATTCTTGAAACATTTGCACGGGTGATGAACTGACATATCCAGTATGGAAATGCATCTGTACGTTCAGATGATTTGCCATGTACAAGGCAAGGCCCTAACGGAAAACTTGGGTTGTTGTTGAGTTATCACACAACACAAACGACATTGTTTATCTATAAATTCGATGTCTATGACACAGATGACATAGACACAGATGACATTGCTCATCTATGATTTTGATGTGTGTGACTCTCTCAACTCTCTCACACGTGTTTCACGGGCCGATCGATCTAGCGTTCCATTGCCCGTGCGACCTTAGGAATTTCTCCCAAGTCAGCCTTTCTCACACTCACTCACAAGGATTTTAGAGAGAAACTCTTAGAGAGAAGCCCTGGATTCTATTTCACTTGAGAATGAGATGATACAAATGAAGGGGAGAATACCATTTTTTATATAAAGACAAGGCAAACCGTATCCGTAAATATCTCCTCGATCTAACGGTGGAGATTAGATCTCCCAAACTACCAACTACCCGCATTAATTACATACGAATACATTTACAGTATCGCCCGCCCCCAGGAGTATTCTAGAAGACTCGAGAAAACCCTAAGTGTCGGGGATACAAGCCGAGGGTCGCTTGATCCAAAGACGTGTCACGGCCAGCCCATAGAAACCTCTTGGATCGTCACTCTTTCGGGCCATGACACGTGTGTACACGGTTGCGCACAAGCACACTTGGGTATGTGAGTTGTGCTTTCTTCTGTGGTGCGTGCATTAATACACCTGTGTGCTTCTCTTTTTGGAAGATTCTCTAATGAGGACTTCATTTGCGTGTAAAGCAAGAGCCTGAATGCAGTCCATCCCAAGAAGAAACGGCGCTGATTTCAGCGGAAGGACAGCTTGATAATAAACACAAACAGATTATCCACATAGATAGCAGAGAAGGGAAGACCGACCCTGATATACGATGGGGCCGTAGGAACTTGCAGAAGTTTCTAGCAACTTTGGGGTTGCTATAGCGCGCAGATGGCCTCGAAGAACATACCAGAAATGTGTTGCTGTTTGTTGTGCAGATGGATGAAGCAACTTCACGATGCATACTATCGTTACCCGTCCTTTGAGTGCGCTTTGGATTTTTGTAATATAGATGGAGTAGCGTGCATGTATTTGCACAACTGTGTTGCAGCATAATCGAGAGTGTGCTATATTCTCTAGCAATAGTTTTATCGTAGTTCCGCAGACGAGAACTAGCTGAAATGCTTGTTGTATTACTATAAATGTGTATATGGAAGTAGTGATCCCCTTCATTTTTGGAGAGAAGCGAGATCGTGCAAGAATCGGATGGCGATTTCAATGACGAAATTCTGGTATGCTGTTCATGGCGATCACTGGCACCAACAGTTGGCAAGCCTTGTCCGTCCGCGCATTTGTGACGTTCTCGCTCGTTCAGATCCGGCGGTACTTTTCTCTGTATTATTTGTAATCCATCAAGCTGTGATGAGCTGATAGATGCTATGATTCAAGATAGTTTATCTTGATGATATCTTGTGTCTCTAATGGGACTATAGATGGCTTATAGTAATCTTGTTTCGTAGTATAGTGGAAGTTTTTGGCAAGCTCGCTCTGTGGATTCTTGTGTGTCCTATTTTGTAGTGACCGATCGTCCATTACATTATACTAATTAGGGGTTTAAACGGTTCAGGTTTCTGTGATACGCGAACCGATCCGAATATGCTTGATATGTGCGAGTTCGTGAACTGAACCGTATAGTACCCCGACCAAAAACATGGTTGAGGTCGGTTCGGGTTTGTCTTTTTTGGCGGTGGCCTCTCCTTCCTCCGCTCAACCCCTTCTCTGAAATCATGCCCTTTTCTATCTTCTTCCTTAACTCTTAACTGTGATTGAGAACAGATAAGTACGTTGGCCTTAAAATAAAACTCTTCTCCCCTTTTCTATTGGCCGCACCGTTGTTATTAAGAGCCGCCCGCAGCACCAGCCCTTCGACTGGAGGCGATGTTGATGTTTAGAGCGAGAGAGAACAACGACAAAGTTTTTATGGTGGCTCAACCCTAATTAGGATTGAATGATATGTATTTATAAGAATGATTAATTATAGAAAGGGTATAGACAAAATATAGTTATAGAAATACCTTATAATACATATAAGATACATATTAATATTAGCTTCGGTTGCTTGAGAAGAGGAAAAAAATGAGAGCCCTAAGATCCTTTGGAATCAGAAGGTGAAGATTGGAGAGTTCTACGGTTTGATTTATTTCGGGTACTTGAATCAATCGAAATCGAACCAAAAATGCTATGATGCCCATTCAATTATTCATTACCTAAATTGGAATGGGACCCAAATTGAAAATAACGAGAATTTTTTGTTTTGGTCTAATGGTAATGCTTATTGTGCTCATATAATCAAACAAAGATGGGAGGGGAAGGATCTAATTGCACAAAAAAGAAGATTAGAGAAATGCTTGAACATTTTATAAAAGTTCAAAATCAGTAATGTGTCATGGCCCGAAAGAAAGCCGATCAAGAGGTTCCTAAAGGACGGCCGTGACACTTCTTTATATCAAGCGACCCTCGACTTGTATCCCCGAGTCCTAGGGTTTTCTCGAGTTTTCTAGAATACTCCTAGGGCAGGCGATATGGTAATTGTATTCGTATGTAATAAATGCGGGTAGTTGGTAGTTGGGGGATATAATCTTCACCGTTAGATTGAGGAGAGATCTACGGGTATGGTTTGCCTTGTATTTGTGTATATAGGGGTCTCCTCCCCTCATTGTACTCATCTTATTCACAAGTAATACAATCCAGAGCTTCTCTCTCTAAAGTTTCTCTCTCTAAAGATCTTTGTGAGTTGAGTGTGTGAAAGGCTGCTTGGAGAAATCCTACTCGGAACGCTAGATCAATCGACCCGTGACAAATGTCCTTATGTTTCAAAATTCAGAATGACACTTTTTCTAACTAGTCTGATGAACATCGCGGCGGATCGGCCCTTCTCAATCAACGGAGTGTATGTGGCAGCAGCATGTGCTCGTGGCCGAAAAGCAGCAGGACCTATATAAACAGATATATGCATGTGATAAATGAATTTTTAATCTAAGGCCAACACAGAATGTGACACACTAACAGAGACGAAATGCTAAAATCTTTCATTACCTCAAACAGAGCCCAAATTTAATTCATCACTACGAAATGCTAAAATCTTTCATTAGCTCAAATCGGCAGTGTCTTGGTCAAAGACTAAGATAAGCATCACTAAAAGTATGCTATGACCATAGGCTTGCATTCGCAATTCAAAGAAAAATTTACCATCCTCCTTTTTTCAGAAATGTTACATTTTTTGTGAAACAAACATAGTCTATATTATAATTCCTAGTTTCAAATCTCGCACTTCTCAATGCCTTCCGCACAAGTCAAAGTCAACCCCACAATTTATGCCGCAATTATGGGTCCTTTTGGTAACACTTTTGTTCTGGACAACAATTTCTTTTTAAAAATAGTCTTTTTCTATTTTTATTCCCCATAACAATTTTTGAATAAAAGAACGTGTTTGGTAATTATACAAAATTTTTATTTTTGGAATGGAGAAAAATAGGAATATATTTTGTACGATCCATAAAATTTCTATTTCTTTTAATTTTTTAAGATTTTTTCTTTTTTCTTTTCTTATTCTTTTTTGCCAACAATTGACGACCGTCGCTCGCTGGTTGACAACCAACTGTCACTTGCCGCCCGCCGGTCAACTAGTGGCCATCGATTGCCTTCGCCGACCTCCAGCCAACGATCGCCGGTTGGCCGATGGGTGGCGGGCGGTAGCCAATGGTTGACCGGCGAGTAGTTGCAACAGTAGGTGGTTGGCTGCCGATCGGCGGCGGTTGGCGATCGGTCAACAAGTGGCGGCGGGCTGGCGTTGATGACCGAACAATAGGGGGCAGCAAGGAAGAAGAAAAGAAAAAAAGAAGAAAAAAATAACTTATTTCTAGAAATTGTTCATGAGAACAAGAAGTTACTCTTTTTTTTTTTTTACTTCTTGTTTTTGTTCTAAATCTATTATCCGACTAGTTTTCTATTATGAGGAATAGAATAATTAGTTGACGTTACCTAATAAATTTTTATTTTTTTCTATTCCGAAGAGTAAAAGAACATAAAAACCAAAGAACATAAACGTTCCCAAACAGCCCCTACATTACCACAACATTTGCATATTAAGTGTTAACACAACCCAAATGAGTAAGTTAAGGAGAGCATCAAGCTCAATTTTAAGACGAGATAATTACCTTTTCATTGATGAACTTAGCCCAGAAACGGGCCATTGCTCTCTTGTACTAATCTCGTGGCAATATCGGGTTGTCATTTCATGTTTCGTCAACTAATTATTCTTAAAAGGAAAATACAAAATTTCCTAAAGACATAGAAGGCTTCAGTATGCAATTTCACAGGCTCTATATGCAATTTCATTCCATGTCTCATCAACTAATTATTTAGGATTGTTTTTTTTTTTTTTTTTTTTTTAGTAACTATTTAGGATTGTTAGTAACACTAAATACATGTATTTCATTTTTCCGACCAATTTTTTTACATATTAATACCATAAAAAACTTCAAACTAATACCATTTGTAACAAATTTACTTCGAATTAATTTTCTGACCTCAAAAAAATTCAAAATCAGTATGTTTGTGACAAATTTACTCTTCATTAATTTTTGTTAAACTGGATTAATATCACCAAAAACCATAAATGGGTACACATGTGATGAACAAAGGGTAAAACTTTAAATTAATACACTCATCAATTGTCACGTGTCATATAACTTAGCAATTTAATAAAAATTTACGAATGATGAATTTATCATAAATATACAAGTTTGTGATTTTTATAATTAAAAAATTATTTTAAAATAAAATTATCACATGTATACCAGATTGAGATTTTTGTAATATTAATCATTTTTTTTAAATTGATATCAACAAGCGGTTGTAATGAACGGTCGACCGGCATGCAATTTTGACCATTCCGATCAGCTCAAAATAATGCAAGTCATGTAGATAAAAATGAATCTTATGAACGCAGTACTGGCAAAGTCGAGCTGGCGTTCACATCTTCCTATCAAAATCAACTCTCAAAAGTAAGTCCATCCGGATCCCTGCAGCAATCTGGCCCGCTCTTCTTCGATCGTCCGGGGTCGGATTCGTCTTCGGTACGTATCGATTTTTGGTCAGCAAATTGTAATTAGCAAATCTGTGGTGAAAACGGTGGGTCGTTTTGGTGACAAAAAGCTGGCTAGAAGGGCGTCCGACACGCATTAAGGTTGCGAAACGACAGCGTTTAAGCTCGGCGACCAGCGGCAAAACCCCGGCCGCCTTCTTCTTCTTCCCTCTTTCCTCGTTATCCGCCCGCTCGCCACTGCCTAGCCCGTCACTCCTCTCGGCGTCTTCCGACCGTGGCGATGTTTGCTTCGTCGTCTCCCAATCCCGGAAAGAAGGTGACTCGCTTCTCTTTCATTCGCTCGAACCATCCGCGTTCTGCACATGTTTGGATCGTTTCTTGGCCGCTTGGTTGCTGAGGGGGCGTTAGTCGAGAAATTTTGAGCGTTGAAAGTCAGTAATCCGTGCTGTACATAGTTTTCGTTCGACGAAAGGTGCTTCAAATGGGTGCATTCGCGTGTCTTCTTAGTTCCACGACGAGAAATCATGGGCAGTTTCAAATTTTCGTTCTTGTTTTGTTTTCCGTGAAAATTATGGGAGACCAGGCAATTGGGTGCTCGTGGCGTTTGTTTTTTCTTCTTGTTTCATTCGTGGGTTGGTTGATTGTCTTTATATTGCTCGCAGCAGCCGAAGAAGGAGGAGAAAGAATGGCTAGCCGTGAGTTTCCGGCCCGAGAATTTCGTTCCGGGACTCATCATCGGTTTCATTTTGGGATGGTTCATTGATTTATCCAAGCCCACCAAGAGCAATACGAGGAGGAGAAACTTTTTGCCAGGAAAGCAGCAAGAGCAGTGTCTGGTCTCGAGCGGAGGTGACCAGGACCTCAAAATGGTGTTCTTTTAAGCAATCTAGTGTTTACCTTTTCCATTATTACTACCTTGCTTTTAACTGGATAAGAACATTCACCAAATGTGCATGTTTGTCTGCAATCCCCATTCATTTCGTCTGGCAATTTTTGTTGTAATAGATGATACTTACTTGATGGTATGTTAATGGGATGTTTTCTCTGGACTCTAATTATGAAGAGCTTGCCCATCGCAGGTTCTCGTGGTGAGGCAGGACCTTAAGATGGGACAAGGGAAGATTGCTTCTCAATGTGCTCGTAAGACACCTATATCTCCAGTAAATGTCTACACTTGTCTTGATCTTTCTCTTGTTGCCGATCTTTCCCTTATCGTCCTTGTATGTTCATTAGCTTTCTTCTAATCAACTCCAGATGCTGCCACGGGGATGTATGGAGAACTGATGCAGAGGTATGTGATGACTCTGCAAGCGGTACATGTCCAATTGAAGAAAGGCCCGTTTACTCTCTAGCTACTTTCCTCCTTTTTAATCAATGCGACACTATGAGAAATGAAACGTGTTCCTTTGTGATGCTTTGACGTGGATATGTTATTAAATCATACAATCTTCTTCAAGTGTTAGATAAGATGTTGTTTAAGCATACGTTTTGCTGGCTGTCAATGTTAATGAACCGACAACTCACTGGTTTTTCAGGATGCGATTGAGGAAAGTTATCTATAGTGCATGCAGCATGACTATTTCATTCTGTATTTTTAATGTCTGACCAAAAAAAAAAGTCCATGTTTTTTGTACGCGAAGTATAAGTTTGTCTGTGCAGTTTTTAGATACTCCGATAGTCGTTGACCAGCATTTTATGTTGCTATATCAACAGAGAACTGCATCTCACCAATTGCTACTTCTTGCCAACATGGTCAAAGTCCCATGATCCATTTTTTTGGTTGCAGTGACCGTTTTTTACTGAGAAAGTGGGAACAATGTGGACAACCAAAAATTGTTTGTACATGCAAAAATCAACAAGAAATGTAAGCAGGTTACTTTCAATATTTATGATGTTTCCATCCTCTGTTTGTCTAGTTCCTTCTATACTTCTTTAACCATGATTCAAGAATTTGTCTTTGTACGAGTATCGCTAAAGCTATAACAATTTTCATCGGGTTTTTCAGGAATAAGCTAAGGGAAGCAGCTGAGGGCATGGGTCTTCCGACTTTTGTTGTTGCCGATGCTGGGCGAACACAGGTAAAGATATCTGTGGCTTAATATTATAATGGCCAGCGATGGCTATGTTATGTTTGAATTTGAACAGTCTTATATTTTCTGGTTGGATATGGAGCAGATGCTTGGTCAACTTAAAGGCAGCCTAAGCTTTTTATTTTTCCATATCAGTCAATGAATGGTGTTGGTCACATTATATGTACAATCAATATGAATAGCATACAATGATCATCTCAAGCAATCATCTACTATGGCAAGATTCAGAGCTCACAAATAATTCATGTTATAGATGCCTTCTATGAAATAGCAGAACTCATGATCCAGGTTAAATATAAGTTATATAGGGCCTAACCTTTGAGTTTACAAAGCTGGGGCTTTCTCTACCTGCCTTGCCTCTATGTATGCTATATGTAGCTTTTGTATCAGTGAAACCCCATCTCTAATTACTAGTTGTACTTTCACTTTTTTGTTTTCTAATTACTGGATATATTTGGTTGTTCCCTCCTCTCCAAGCCAGTTAGCTGAATTTTTAACTTTTGTGGCTAAGATGCTATACTAACAACAAAATACTTTCCCCAGGTTGCAGCTGGTTCGAGGACTGTTCTTGCTATCGGACCTGGTAATTCTAGACTTCTAGTCAGTATTTACTTAGTCTTAGTCGACATAATGGTACCTATATTGTAGCTCACGTTTCTTAGCTTGATGTCTTTTGCTTGGCCTCCCTTATAAGAGACTGATTTTCCGAGGGATTGGTTGACTTCCTCTTATTTTTTATTTTTGGGAAAATGAATCAATGTGGTAATCAATGACTTGGTGCAAATTTATCACAACAGAAGTCGCCATTCAAAAATCCATATGTCACCAGTTAAATGCCTTCTCATTCTTTGCTTTATTTTACTGCTTTGAGCAGGACCGAAAGAATTAGTGGACTCAGTAACGGGAAAGTTGCGCCTCCTATAACATCAGACTGATTATCTTCTGCTCTACAAATGGTTTCACGCCCGAAGAGTTTGCTTCTCAAGATTTACATAAATTCTATTTAGTGGCGTGACAGCAGGGTTCACTGACCTCATTTCAGCATAGCAATTGTTTGTTACCTGAGCTATATATCTTTAGTAGTGCAGTTGGGATAAAAGGAACAGTAACCATTCTCTTATTTTGTCAATTTATTGTATCGTTTCTAGTCTTTAGTACCAAGGTCAGTTGTCTTGATTTGCTTCATGGCTGTCATCTGTAATATTCAGATTGGAGGCAATCTGCACTGAAAAAATGTGAAAGTGACGGAATTCACTCTCCATCTGTTAGATTCTCTATGCTGCTTTAACATGTGAACCAATGAGCTTGGCTGATGGCTCTTTTGCTTCTTGTGGCTAAAATTGCTTTTGACCCAAGATGAGGCATTTCACTGCAAAGTGCAATTTTTTAAATGAAGTCATGTGCTTTATGTGTTTGTGCCCTTCCTGTTTTTCTGTGCTTTGCTTAAATAGTCAAATGGGAATTGACAGAATACACTCGAATTGAGTGATGGTTCATTTTGCAGCAAAATGGAAACTAGCTCGTACTGTTGATGAATCTTACTGAGGAAAAGGAAGGGACGAGTTGTGTGATTTCTGTGATGTATAGAAGCATCGTGTGACTGTCTTGTTTTGCTTTAATGGGAACTGGTGATGAGTGGCGTGGTGCATCATTTTCTTAAGATGGGAATCTGTCTCCAATGGCTCGAGGTGATCATTGCTTCAATGATCTCTTACTTCGGCCACATGGATGGGCGAAAGAGGAGACGATGAGACTCGAGTTGAAGAGTGATGCTAGTAGAGGAGTCATCTGACTTGTCGAGCTGGACCTTTGAAGATGTGGACATCGCGATATGATAACACTGCTATTCCTAGTTAGAACATGCGGCTTAGCCCCACCTCTTTCCATGCCAATTAGGTATAACGCTTAGGACGGGAGAAGCACATTGCTTACTCATCCCTAAAACATGAACTTGGTAGTTTCTACAACCTTAGGAAATTGTGTGTGAATGGTGGGATGTGTCATTACCTATTTCCATCAGAAGTGGATGGCTTCTCACTTTAACCTTTGTATAATTGGGTGTAGGATCATGTTTGTTTGGTTCGGCTTTTGGGAAATGTCTTTAAGAAAGTGCAAATACCCTTGGGCTAGAAGGGTTTTCTGAAATGCAAGTAACGCTTGGTGAATTGTAATTTTAAAATGCATAGGAAATAATTTTAACTTAAATGCAATTTGGTAAAAGTTATATTTGTAAATGACTTTTACTAAATTAAAATATAAAAAATAAAAGTTTTTTGCACTTTTTTTTGGAGTACAGCCATCGGCGGCCAGATTTGGCCGCTAGATGGCCTCGCTTAAGGTTGCCCACGTTAGACGAGGCTACTTGAGGTTGTGCAACCCCAGGCAACAATTGCTTGGGTCAAGTAACCGGGTTCAACCCCAGGCGACAATTGCCTGAGGTGGCGTGACCCAAGCATTGCCTGAGATCTAGCGGCAATCACAAAGGTTGGGCGACCCCCAAATGGCAATCACCAACACGCACAACCCCTCGACCAACAATGGTCTACCTCTAATCAGTTTTTCTGTGCGACGGTCTTTGGATAAGATGAATAGTATTGAGGGCCAAGACTTGTATTTCAAGAATGGAACTTTCCAAAAGATCTTCGAACCTACTTTAGGCTAAAGGTCTTAGAGAGCCCTTTGAAGATGCAATTATATTTCCTCAAAGTTGAGCAAAAATAATGAACGAAACGCATTTATATTTGACCAAGGATTTTAGGTCCCAAAACTCATTGCAAATGTTAAAGTAAACGGGCCAAGTTCCTTTTATCCAATTAAGAAAGCTTAATACCCAAGTGACTATTGGCATTTCAAGAGTAAAATCTTTGCTCAAAAAATAATTCTGATGTCAAATTACCGTTTGCCCACCATAAAAGAAATATATTTTAAGCAATGCAAATACCATTCAGTATAAGGAACAGACATTTGTAATCATGCAAGTATGCTAATGAAAAGGGAACATTATCCGTGCAAGCAAGTCATGCATTTTTTAGATTCAATTTGGTTTGATAACTCATATAAACTCAATTTTTGGTAATGTATCTGTACTTTAATATAAGAGAAAAGGTCTCTTTTTTGTAATTTGACTAGGGTTTATAAAAAAAATTAGGTGACATAATGTAGTTCAATTAAAAACCTTCCTTAAAATCGGATGAGGAGACTAGCTTCTCTTAATATGCGTATTAGATTGACTAATGTCTTTGTACAATAAAAATGTACAGAAATTCTTTTATATGATGACCTACTTTGATTTATCCGAAATTTGATTATATTTATTTCTTTTTTCCATCAAATTTTCTTTTTATAATAGTTCAGGATATACATTTTGATCACGAATATGGCTGGTCAATGAAAACTTACTAAAAAATTATCGAATATCAATTTCAAACTTTTTTATCATGGTTCGTTGTACAAAAATTGATCACGAATATCACCTGGCTGTTCAAGAAAAGTGTATGAAAAATTATCGGATAAAACATAAAATTGCCTAGACAATTTTATTCCCAGAAATTTGGGGAAAAAAGAAAATCCTTTAAACCGCAAAACCCCATCAAAACCCTCCTTCTTCTTCTTCTTCTTCTTCCCCTCTCTCTCTCTCCCCTCTCCAGTCGTCGTCCACTTCAATGGCCTCTCGTTGCAGATCTTTGACGAAGCCGGCTCTCTCCCTCTTCAAATCCACCGTCTGCAAGCCGACTCCAAAACCCACGTGCTCGCCATCTCTCCTCACCGCCCGTTCGTCTCTCACGCCGACCAGGCAAGCCGCTTCTTTTAATCTCTTCCAAATCTGATTTTGATTCTTTCTTAATTTCTGAATTGCTCGGATGGATATCGTATTCCGTAGTTTTTCTGTGTCTGCTTGCTGGGTCCTTGTCATTTGGGTCGCGGCTCAATGTTTAGTAGAGCAAATTTAGCTGTTGCCCTGCTTGGGCTTGTCTGGAGAGATACCTTTTAGTGGCTAAAGTTGAGATTTTGAGCGTTGGGCTTTGATTTTCAGGTCGTTTTCTCAGTTGGGTACTCTTCAATCGATGCTCCCGTTGTACACGGCAGTCTCGTCGGCGAGGCTCACTTCGTGCCTCGGCATGGATTCGAGGAGCTCGAGGTCGATGTGTCAGGGTATGCTTTGCAGTGCGAACCCAGGAGTTTGATAAATCTCCAAATGTTTTGTGTTTGTTATCTGTAAGCAACCTTTTATTACTCTTTGCTTCTTCTTTTTTGCCTTATATCTTACCTTGGGTTTGTCTGCTTGTGCTGTTAGTGCTCCAATAGAATGCAATTTCATGGTTTAAATGGGCGATGTTTACTTTCTCTGAAATTGAATTTGTTGGATGCAATGCCATTTTGAAATTTCTTGAAAATTTCAGGAAGTATGAAAATACATGGAAAAATTCGTTGCAATGAGATTAAGTTTAAGCTTGTCGCTCTTCATGTCTTGGTCTACATGTCTTTGTCTGTCCATCTTTGGCTAGATAGGTATATATTCATACATGTACACACGCATGCATTCATACATTAACATCTGTTATGCTTTCTTTAGGATGCCTATAATTATTGGATGAACAGGTTTTGCTGCTAGCATGTATGTTTATACTTTCTTGTGTCTGGTGTGGAGGACGCATAACAGTGAAAGGCATGCCATGCTGGTTTTAAATTAGTCTTAGGCACAGGAATGAATGGTATCCTTTCATAAAAATGCATTGATACTGGATATTGGCATCACTGACCATGGACCAAAGCATTATACGGTTGAGGGCTTCTACTTATTGTCAAGGAAGTATCCTCCACTATTTTGTATGCTGGGTACTTTGTCTGGAAAAACAGAGAAAGTGTGTTTTATCTTTTTGGATAGAATGAATGATGGACAACTTGAATAGATATATATGTGCTTTTAAAGTGCCTAACCGTTGGCAGATTCATAGCTTTACCATCAATTTTTTTATTATATTTATTCAAATTTACTTTGCAGCATGTATGTCTACCCCAGTTTCGGTTTTGATTTTGATATGATTGCACCTTGTTAGTTAGTCATTACAATATTTTGAACAGCAAGCGGTGAATGGTTTGAACTGTTTGAAAGAAGTATTGAGTGTTCGAGGAAGAAAGCATTGTCGCACTTCTGTTTAGGGGAGATAACTTTTGACAGAGCAGAAGTGCAATATCAATTATACATGAGCACTGGAAAAACTAAAATCAGAATTTGAAACAATACCAGTACGATTAAGTCAAAACTACCAATACTTGACATGATTTCCTATTGGTCATAACTTACGATAATGGTCCAAACTATTGACATCAACATGATAATGTAGCATAAATTGACTCCCCCCACTTATGACTCCCGTTCATAGAGGTTATGACTTTGAAATTATGATTTGTCTTTGATTCTGCAAATCACAGTAGAAATGAGCTTAGGCATATCTGTGCTTATTTCCCTAGTGCTGAAAATAAGGAGATGTATATGACTTTGCAGAAGTACACAATCAAGGAGACTTATTAATGAAAAAGAGCATTACACATGTTCGTTTCTGTTTCTAATTCCCATTTATGGTAGATTTTTTGTGAACACTATGCTAAGCCATTTATAGTTACACGAGGAACTCTTGCTAGTATATGAAGTTGGTGTCTCCTTAGTTGAGACACCGCATGATGAAAACCATAATATGGCTGCATTTTGTGCTTTCTTTGAATAATCACATTATAAAGAAGTTTTGTGGAGCCAGTTGATGGATTATTGATTTTGCATCTTATTTTCATTCTTTAATTTTCTGTACTTCTCACTGAAGTGAGACTTTACACAACCCTGAACATGATGGACAGGATGATATATCTGCTGGTGCTTCGCATCACTTTAACAGTATCATGGTTAGGGAAACCTTTATATCAGCAGATTGACTCTTATTTATACCCCTTCTGTAAGATAAATATGTCCAGTTTTCTTTTGCATTTGTGGGAAAACCAATATGTAATATTGAATTAGAACTATAAGGGGATGGACATATGATGAAAAAAGCATTCAACCATAAAAATTGGGAATTAATTTTAGGATTTCCTAAGAAGAAGAACGAACTCAAGGGAATGAAAGATGACTTCTCTGCAGGGATAAGATGAAAAAGCTAACTCTGTGATGAAAGTAAACAATCATAGCTCTGCTTAAATCTTCAAACTCGCTGTTCCATCTTCTGTTGGAAGAGACAAACCTTCAAGCATGTCATAAAATGTTTCTTCCGTTTTGTTTTCCTTGTCAAAGGGATGCTGTGGATACCCTGAGACAAATTGCTGTCTCCAGGATTGAACTTCACAGTGCTTTGTTAGACGGATGAATCAGAAGTTCTGTCCTTCCATGTCACAAAGTTTCCATGCATGAATAAACAAGCTTTCCAGATGTTTTAAAGAAGGAAAAACCGACCTTGCAGATTTGGATCAAGTTGAAATGTATAAATTCTTGGTTTTACAAAAATACTAGGGCATGTTTAAATCCTCAACCTTTCAGCTTTTGCCCATTTCTAGCCTTTCCCAAGCTGGGTCGATGTGATTGCTATAATCTGCAGAAAGCGGACAAGTATTGTTTAAATCTCTCTTAGTTTCATTATTGTGCCTAAATTTATGGAAAATCTTATTTGAAAATCTTAGATTTCTCTAAGCTTTATATGGAGTAAATTATCTGAGCAATCTTTACGACCGACCAACTATTTTGCAAAGGCACTTGGATCAATCTTATAGAATTCTGACTCAGGCGCTTTGTTCCGATTTAGGCGCATGCTGAGGTTTACTCAAAGTTCAGGTCGAAACTGCCACTTCCATGGGATGGGCAGTAAATGTAGTTGGCCATGCCCTATACTGAAACAGGTCATGGCTAATGCTCCCTAGTTAAACCACCCTAAACTAGAACCGTCTTACAATCACTCCCCTGCCACGGTCAAGGAGCTAAATACCTTTATATTTTGCAAGTGTTGCGTATCAAACTTGAGTTACAATAACCAATGACATATTTGTGGCGTAGATGCTTGATAAATTATCCATTTTTGTTACTTGCTTGACCATCTTCTCTGCGTACCTTTGGTGGTCAATGAGTTCCAAACTTAATCTTAAAGATTTATTCAAGCTGTTGCTTACACATCCACTCCAACTTGCAGAGCTAGGTCTCAGCGTGCCTCGATAAGGGAGCAGGAGGAGGAAGCCGTCAACCATTGGCAACGCTGCCTCGCGTCTCTCATTTTTATTCATGACATTGACATTCTGGCAGTGCTTGGACCTAAATTGGCACCGTGCAACTTGGGTCATGCAACTTTATG
The DNA here is from genome assembly GCA_014182565.1 of Eucalyptus marginata. Taxonomy (NCBI): domain Eukaryota; kingdom Viridiplantae; phylum Streptophyta; class Magnoliopsida; order Myrtales; family Myrtaceae; genus Eucalyptus; species Eucalyptus marginata. The sequence goes on from CM024587.1 coordinate 4,875,824, forward strand.
TATCTTTTTAGACAAAATGAGATATGAGGCATCGTCTCCTTAGGGTGCACAAACTATGTTATCGTGTTTCTTTAGCTTTAGAATCGACAGAGAGGAGAATTCATCTTGCAGACCCAGTTTCGCTTGGGCAGATTCGAGTCAGAACATGATAAGATACAAATGATGCATGCTCAGATTTTCCAACCTTCCGTGATGCAAAATGTTATCCTACTTTCATCTGCATTTTTCATGGGACTGGTTGAAAATCCAGTGGGATGTGTAGGGGGATGATGACAGAAGGTAACTCTGCTAAGCAGCAGCAGCAGCAGCAGCTGTGATTGCTAAGCAAGTTGAGGATTGATGAGTATCTTACAAGCAACGTGGAGTGCACGTGAGAAAGTTTTAGAGCGGGTGGTGGGGTTTGATTTGGAGCGAGTCCTCCTAAAAATGTCTCCTTTTCCATTGAAAGCAACCTTGGCCATTGCATCTTTGTCTCCCTTGTGACGATACACCCCCATGTGACTACTGAGCCTTCCACCTCAAGCAACTCTCTCTCTCTCTCTCAAGCACGTTCAGTTCAATGTGCAAATGAAAATCCTTTCGAGAAAGGTTTGTCTTCAATTTATCTCACTTCGCATTATAGAATTGCGGGTCCAAGCTTTGGTCGATCCACTATCTGCACAGTACACACCATCCTCTAGGATCTTGAGTTCATGCCTATGTTCGATGGCGTTCGTGCGTAGTCCAAGTCCAAGACCATGAAAATCTATCGCATTGGAATCGTGCTTGGTGCCATTTCCACCTCGCACCCAAGAAAAAAAAAGATAAACAAGCTGAGTTATAGTTATAAAAATCCAGTCTTAATTATGTTTGACCAACTGATCACATTATCTGGGGCAATATGCACTCTAATCGATTTGCCACATTTTATTTTTGAAGCTCTTGTTTTCATTGGCCACCTTCTCCATGTGTCACTAGACTCACTACCACGTGATATACATATTTTCATTAACCGGGACTGCAAATTGGAAAATGGAAAAGCACAAGCTTAATTAAAAACAAACTTGTTTTGGGATTCGTTGCCATGCTTGGGCAATTGTGGAACTAACAAAGCTTTTTAGATTTCATTTATTTCTCAAAAATTGAATGATTTGGAAAGTATTTTTTAAAAATGATCGCTTATAACGCTTGTAAAAATAAATGAACGCAATATAAGTGATTATTTACAAGAAAATATTATTCAATATATTCTTTTTCTGCTAAAAAGGCGGAGTCTTGCTAAAGAGCATCAAAAAGGAATGGTGTGGCAAAGGGAAGACATAAAAATGTTCTCGAAAATTAAAGAGGATGAACGTGGGAATGTCCGCAATGCATGGAAGCCCACTAACTTCTACTGTACTGGGAGAAATGATACCGACGTTCCCATCTTTTTTTATTCTCTATTTCTGATATGGAGACATTTTTGGTCGGTGCTTGGTTACAAATAAAATAATCAGGACTACTGCCACACAGAAAAACTCTTACAAGTTTTACTTTGGATGAGTGACACGCGTGTCCAGGATTAATTATGTACACATACCGTCTCACTTGTCAACGATTTGAATCTTTGGACTGTTAGAGATGTGATTAGTTAGGAATCCATTTATGTAATAAAATCGATCCCCTAAAATATTGAGCAACGGTGTAGCATTAGATCCCAAATATAGTAGGACTATGGAAAAATCATTGACCTATGAAAATGATTTTCCAAAAATATGACCTAAAAAATGATTTTCCTAAAAATAATCGCTTATATCGCTTACAAATAATCAAAGAATGAGACATAATTTTCATTACCCACAAAAATGCCTAGACGTGGGATTGTCATCTATGATAAAAACATCTTTCATTAAGTAGTTATTTCGAGTAACATAAGCGATCATTTTTATCAATTTTTCCCGAAATAAAAGTGAAGTTTGATTGTACAAATTTTTTCCCAATTCCCTTAAGTTGCAAATTTATACAATCCCAAATTTGCCAATCTTTTCGTGGAAGTATCCGCAAAAATTCACCATCATGTCCAAAAGATGGTGGTCGTGTCTGGGAGAACATGACGATAAACACAGCAGGAAAAGAACAGATCTCTGGCCCCTCACTGACTCTTCCACGAGGAGCGGGCGAGCGGATGAAGATGACGACCCCATGCATGTGACCACCGCAAAGTTTGCTCCTCTTCTTCTTTCTATTTCTACCACTAATTTTTATTTTTTTATTATTATTATTGTTATCTAATCGTAACGTACGAAACGGATTATCTTAAGAAATTGTTTAATATAATGACAGCAATCTAATCTGAGCATCCTGCTCGCTTTGCAGCCGCTGTCTTCTCCCCCGGATCGATTCCATGGCGATTTTTATTCTTTTTCACCTGCCATTTCCGGAGAGAGACAAGGTGCATGCGATCTTTTACAGAACGTATGAATATATCACAGAGAAATGTCATCTCTCTGACTTTGTAATTATATAAATATATAATTAGGGCAACGCAGGCATCTGGATTAGCGTTGCCTGGGATCGTGCATATACGGTCGCCTTTTAATTATACGAACGGGGGGAAAAAGAAAATTTTTTCCCTCTGTCTAAATTTTATCGATGAATAAAATAAAAATTAGGGTTGTGGAAATGGAATCCTAAGATACCCGATGGGATGGATTTGATACAATATTATCGGAATCAGAGCGGTGCTATGAAGGGTCATGTGACGTTTCACGTCTACAAAGTGATTGGCTTGTGTTATACTAAATTAATAAAAAAAAAAATTTATGACAAAAGATCGATACCCGAATTTGGAGCAAAGACTAATCTTTCTAAGTGCATGCAAATTACTCTATTTGAGCGTTTTCAGTAGGGCGGCATCCAAAAAACGATCACGACCATCGAGATGATTGCTTTGAATGAGAGACATTATGATGCGAGTGTCAAATCTGAAAGTGGGACGACTTTGTTTGCATGTTGGGATAGGACCGGTCAAATTCCAATAAAAATGCATCAAATACCCAAAAGAAGTTAGTGTGCAAAAATGATGGAAATAGAATGTCACTTATGCTATTAGAAAGTTCAACAAAGTTAGCGAGGGTCAATAAACTTTAGGAAATTTGTAAAAACCATCTTAAAATTAGCACTCACATTTCGGAAACTATACTCACCTTTACAAATTTTCGATTTGCATCATCATCTTCTTTAAACTCAAAAGGCACATTTACCTCAAGACCCTACACCCATCACTTTTTCCTTCCTTCTAGCTCTCTTCCTCTATCCTTCGAACTCAAATTGGGCTAGGATGGGCAGTGGCAATCGGCCAATGATGGTGTAAGAGAGAGATGGCAAAGGAAGAGAAAAGTGCTTGCAAGCTCATTTATTAATAATCACTTATATGCTTGAAATAAGGACATTAATGAAAATATTTATATTATCAATAACAATTTATATCTCAACAATACAAATTAATATAAAAAAGGGGGCAAAACTCGAGACGCAAGTCGTAGGTTTTCGAAATTCCATTGGCGAGTGCAAAATTTAGGGAAGCGAGATGACGTGGCGAGAGCAGGGAGGAAGCAGGAAGTAAACGACACGCGCCGAGAGCAGAGCTTGGCCGGGGATCACGTGAACAGAAGAAGCCCTTAACGCGAAAATCGCCCCCCAACCGGGAGGGGAGCACAAGAGACCGGAAATCGATGGACATTCTCCGCACTGCGCCATCGTGGCGAGTCCCGCCACCCACCGGCTATCGCAGGTCGCCCGTCACTGAATTCAATGTAATTTTATTTTTCCCAACAAATTTATTACCCGAGAGTAATGACTGTATTCGAAATATATATTCCAAATTTCAATTCCTAATAAATTGCGGGACAAATCATGACGAAATTTTTCAAGTAGGTACCAATTTCATGAACCATAAATGTTCGCCTGAGCTATGCTATCAATGTAGGTACTATGCGACAGTTATAGCACATAAGCATTTTTCTCTCGAGATTTTGCCAATAAAATGTGGCTTTTAGAAACGAAGTGAATTCATCCTTGAAAGTTCTCTCGGTCATCATTCTTCTTATAGGAAAATAAATGCCGTGAAGGACCTGATAAGCTAGGACGATGCTCCTTCCCTCCATTGGATCCGTAGAAGCTCGACACATCATGTAGAAGATTGTTCATGTTGTCGCTAATTTTCCAGGAAAAATATCTATATTATAAATATATAATACATTGCACGTTTAATATAATACGTGTGTGAAGAAGAAAAGATGAATGCTCAACAAGCTCCGGACAACGCTAGAAATTGCCCATGACACATTTGCAATTGGTGCGTTGTCTCCTTTAGCGCCATGCTTGCAATGCATGGCATGTTTCCTCCCCTAACTTTGTTGCAAACATGATGCCATGTCCGCGATGTGTTCCCAACGTACATTTCCAACACCCCGGCACACCCAAATTATAAATACATAATTAAACAAACAAATAAATAAATAAGTAGATATTTATATTTAAAAACAAGATAACCTATTTTGTCTGCGATGATTTTTATTTCTCACCACGAATTTCCCTTTGGCCATTTCAATTGCGTAATCATAGCGTTAAACCAAGGGCAGAAAAAGAGAGTCGACCTCTTCTTCCCTTCTCTCTCTCTCTCTCTTTTTGGGGGGTGGGGAAGGGGGTTGACCTCTACTTAGCAATGATCATATGCTACATCTATTATTCACCAATGAAATTCATTATGGTAGGCTCGTCTAGTAATTAATGAAGCTTTTGACCCATATATTTTATTTTATTTTTTTTATTGTGACTATGAATTGCTTGAGGCCCCATTTGAATAATGTCCATATAACTCCAACCCCTAATTATTCTTTGCTTGTAGGGGAAACTGAAATGAGAGCCAACTTTGAATTGGCGCATACCCACAAAGGATGGCAATACGACATATCGAGTGCTTTCCTTCTCGGAGGCCATACCACGTTTCTCTCCACGACTCAAGGAGCAATGAACGCGAAAGTACATATCGAGAAAAAACCGATAATTTAGATGTATCGCGATTCATTTTCGCATTTTTGGCTTGCCGAGAATAATCGGTCGAAGAAAATAAGCGCGCTTAAAGTCAAGAAAATGGGTTCCTTGACTTGAAAAGGGTAAGTAATTTTCGGAAAAATATTTTTCTTTATCATGAAAATTTCTACGAAACAAACACATCCTTAACCTCGATTTGAATTGCTTACCTTTTACCTAATCGTGAAATTGGACTCGATTGCACATACATAAAGAATGCCGAATTTTCATGCATGGATTCTTCAGCTCCTAATTTATTAGGAAGTGATCGTTCTTTCGCGGAACAAAAGAGAAAGGCGATGATTTCGTGCAATCTAGTGCACTTTCCACGCAATCCTTCGTGTGTCCCCAACAACAAAAAGTAAAGGAATTCAAATTAAAAATTACTTGAATTTATCCAAGGAAAAAAAAAAAAAAGTGGGTTTGCAGAGTAATTGCTAGCTTAGCAAAAAGCTACTCTCGAGAGCAAAAAGCCAAAAATTAAAGAAAAAAAAAAAAAAAGGGTCTGCAGTTCGAGAAAAATCAAAGTTAGGAAAACTAATAATGAACTGAGCAACTTAAAAAAAAAGAAAAAAGAATTAAAAATTCCTGAAACCTCGGCTTGCTTCGTCCACTTCACTACACTTGCTCGCTCGCTCTAAGTTATCCTGCTACATCAGCTGCCGGAAGTCGGGCCCCACGTGTTGGTGGATCAGGTAATCCTCGCCGTTGGATGCGTCGAAGACCATGCTCTGGTGGTGGCCCTGGTGGAGGAACTGCTGCTGCTGCTGGTGCAGCTGCTGCGCCCTCATCATCTCCTTCTGCCGCCGCAGCTCCAGCACCTTCCGGTGCGAGTTGGAGTGCCTGGTGAGCACGAAGGTCGGGCTCGCGGCGGGCCGGTACTCGGGCACCAGCCGGCCCGACTTGTACCGCACCCCGCACGCGTTGCACAGCGTCTTCGGCCCCATCGGCCCGGTGCGCCACTGCGGCGTCTTGTCCGTCTGGCAGTGCAGGCACCTCCGCACCTCCCCGCCGCCGGCATCAGGCCCGTCCTGCCCGTCCGGACCGTCCGGCCCGTCGAGCCCCGGCTGCTTCTTCTTCGGCGCCGCGCGGACGGTCTTCTTGCCCGCCACGGGCCGCGGGGCTCCCCGGGCCGCCCGCCCCGTCGTCATCGGGGGAGGGGTCGGACTGGGAGAGCACGAGCAGGCGAGAGGACCAGCTGCCCGGGGCGGCACGCGAGCGCTTGCTCCGGGCCTTGGCCGGCACCGACATGTCGGGGTGGAATATCGGGGCGCCTCGGTTGGGCTCGGGCTGGAACTCCCGGGCCGTCGTCTCGTAGGCGGCGGCGGCGTCCGGCCGGGCTTTCATCCCGGATATCAGCTGGAGCTTCTGGAGGTCCTCGCTGGAGAACGATTCCTCCGCGAAGTTGGAGAGCCATTCGAGCTCAGCTAAATCATCATACTGCAAACGAACGAACGAACGAACGAATACAAATCAATAAAACTATACTCATCATCTTCTTCTTTTTTTAAATATTTTTCATCTCCTAGCAGATAAACATAATCTCGGAAAAAACAGAAAAATTCTTCAGCATTCAAGAAACCATTTTTACGTAAAACTTTGAATATCGTCTAAGCTCCTTTTTCAAGCTGCAGCATTATAAATAAGAGTAATTTCTTTTAATGATTACGTTTAACCTGGCTTTGTTTTTTTAATCCGGTGGTTGTGAAATTCACGTGAATTGAATTAACGCTGCCGCAGTCGTTCAATATATCGAGTAAAAGAATTCGAAGCACGAGAACCCTAGCGAAGAACGTACAAGTAACGTATCATATAAAGCGAATTAATAATAATTAAAAAATATATCTTTTCTTTTTCCAAGGAAATCAACGTGAGGTGTAATTCGAAAGGATGAATTACCGGAACGCAGAGGTCACTGGAGAAGTGACCGTCGGCGAAACCGCGGTGGCAACCGCCGATGCCGTCGCCGAAATTCGGGTCGTAGCCCGAGAAGGAGGAGTTGCAGCTGTCCACGGCGGTGACGTTGGAGTCGGTGGAGCTCCCCGTCACGTTGTCGAACGCCCCGTCGCCGCCCCCGCCCCCGCAGCCTCCGCCGCCGACGGCGTCGTCGGTGGTGGAGAAGTCCAGCAGGTCGTCGACCATGAACGGGTCGCCGCCGCAGCCGCCGCCGGCCTTGCCGTCGAGGGAATGGCGCCTCTCGGGGGCGAATTGCGGTGAGCAGAAGCCGGGCTGGAAGAATTCCGGCGCCTCCGCTTTGATCTCCGGCGCTTCCATCTCGGAAATGGCCCAAGAAATAGAGAGAGAAAGAGAGAGAGAGAGAGAGAGAGAGAGAGGGAGAGTGCTGTGTTGCGAGTGTTGTTTGCTGGCGTTGCGAGGAGAGGAAAGTGAATAAGAGGTAACCAAGGAGAGAGAGAGAGAAGCAAGGAGGGTAGAGAGAGAAGTTGTGGCTTTGAGATGGTGGAGAGAGAGGGAGGAGAGAGAGAGAGAGGTTTATTTTGCGTTTGAAGGGGACAGGCGGACAGCTAAAATGGTGGAGTTTTGACGAGAGAAAAACGAAAGTTAAAAGGGCAAGAAAAAAAGGTGCTGGAAATTCTAGAATTTCAATTTCCGATTTTTCTTCAAAAAGAAATGTGGGAGAGAAAAAAGGTGTAAATTGAAAATTAATTTCTCAGTTACCTCGATGCCCTTTTGCTTTGTGTGACTTTTTTTTTCTTTTTTCGTTTTTCGCCTTTGGTCCTCCCCCTCCTTTGGCTTGGAGAGACTTTCTTCTAATTTGCAATTTTTTTGTTTTTATCTTTTCCAATAGGATATATTTCTATAAACGTCTAGAGGGTGAGGTGAATTATCAATATAGAAGGTTTTATACCAACTACTACCGATTTTGCGAATCTACGCGTTTTCATTACGCCTAAAAGAGTATCGCCTTATAAGGTATTAAATCTTGACAGATTTACTCAGGATTTGTCAAATTTTTCTGCCATGTAGGGTGAATTTCGGATATGGTTTTCGCGACATCATGTCGAGAGAGATGGAGGGCGCCATCTACCGAGGAGGGTGTCAACGTGATTGCTCTTGATAAGGCCCAATTCGCATTCTGAGTAAGGTGGTGGAGATACATTAGGCACCTACCAAAAAGGGGACTTGCACTTATTGTTTTTCATTTTATTTTTATTCGGGACATTTAATTTTCTGCCTAAAATTGGGTACCCCCTATTCTGACAATAATGTATTGTCTCTTTTTCAAATGGCTGGCTGAAGATAACATTGAATTGTAGCCAAACTTGAATTGAGTGGGAACACAAAACGAATTTTTATACTCATGAAAAAACCCTAGCCAATTTCCAAAAAATTCAACGGGGTGATAAAAGAAATGCTAAAATTTTGGCGTAACTCAAGGCTGATCATGTCGACAAATCATAATCGTATTTGTAATATATTTTGACATGTATTGATAATGAAATAACATAGTTTCGGTTAGCTAACTAAACGAATATATAATAATAACAAATGGGCCAATTTATTTTGAGTGAACAATCGCCTGTTCTAACTGTGTCGAATTTTTCTCCTTTTTTTTTTGGGGTCGGAGGCTGTGTCGAGTTGAGTGTAGTAGAAATTGGGGAAATCAGGGGGCACGTGAAGGTGGTGATGATCTTGATGATCACTCGGTTGTACAACCATAATCACTGCACGTACCCGCACACAATCATTGATCCCAATGCACCCCTTCCCCAACAATCAAGTACACATTGCTTAATCTTGCAGCCACCGGGCAATTCCGTAAATTTAAGCAAATTGGTTTTTTTTTTTTTCCCGAGGGTCAAAATGGTGAAACCCTCCTCCAATTTCGTAGAGCTAATTAAATTAATAAATACAAAAATATAAATCTCATTAATTAAATGGGAATTAATTAAAACGTTCAAATTCAACCCCTCCCCCTCCCTCGCGAACCGATCTAGCAGGTTTGTCGCTACCGTCCAAGTCCACACTCCAGCCCGATTCCTCTGCTTTATTTTTTAAAAAATTTTCGGGAACCGTGCACTAATTTGTGGAATTTTAATTATTTTCTTTATTTTTTTCTCTGATTTTCAGACAGTTTTTTAAGGTTAAATCCCGGGGCTATGTACTATTATTAATCTTAACCCGCTTGTTTCGACACTTTATTCTACTGGGGCCCCACTTGTAAGCACGACGGTTACAGCTCGGCTGCGTCAAGATGGACGGCTCGGATCTCGCCCACGTGTCTCTCCCTGCAGAGGGGCCTGCCAATTCGGTGTTCACTTTTCGAGCCCACATCGCCACGTCGGACCGGGGGGAGCGATTCTACTGTTTCGAAATCGGAGAGCAGCGGCAACGTGGTTCCAGGATTCGGCTCTAAAGATATCCAAACGAGTTTTTTTTTTTTTTAATCTCCCCTCCTAATATTAGAAAAAAAGATTTCCATTGTCACTTTTATTGGAGATTTAGCTGAAAACGACGCAAATAATGCAATGATGTAGTCATCTTATATTACGTAATATTGAATATTTAGGATCTATTTTATTTGGCTAAAAATATGATGTCTGTGAAAAATAATTATATTTTTCAGTGTTCGGATAAATGAAAATGAACTGAAAAATATTCACGGTCGTTTAATATGGAAAATCTAATTTGGTTTTCGTAATTAGACATACACTATTTATTAAGTGCCTGGTAACTTGGTTAGGCCTTGATGGACCCAAGTGAGGGTGCTGGAGACCTAGTCCTAGATGCCAAGGACCTAAGACTAAGTATTGGGGTTTCGTGCCCAAGTGTAGGGTTTTGAGTTCAAATATTGATATTTTATCATTTTACTAAATTTAAGTATAGGTTTTTGTTGATTTATTTTTCTAAGGGAAACAAATACCAGAAAATGAAGTAAATGTATTCCAAAAAAATAAATAATTTGGATAACATTTTACTAAAAATAATTACTTGTATTGCTTACAAAATAAATAAAAAAATTTTTTTTATCATCTACAAAAATATTTAGACACAAATTTTTATTGTCAATGAAAATTTTTTTCATTGACTAATTATTTCAAAAGATGAAAGACATCATTATTGGGAAAAAAAATCCAAATTATCACTTTTTAGCAAAATTAATGGAGTTTTAGATTGACTTGGAGTACATAACGAGGATGGTTTTTTCTGGATAGCATAGAGTCACTAATGAATCCATTATGTTTCTTAAAAAACGTATGGTTTTACAAGATAAGATCAAAATGCAATTGAAAAAGAAAATGACTTCTCATATTCGCGCTATTGTCATAATGCCCTGGAGTGGTATCATCGTTCAATTTTCCATGCCCAAAATTATGATAATTCTCGCACATTTCTTTTGAGGATTCTCAATTTTTCAATAATACGAGACATTCAAATCTTCAATTCGACCGATAAATAGATATACATGAGAAGTTTTACGTCCATCCACATGCATCAAATTAAAAAAGCTCCACAGCAGGGGAGAGGGAGTTGGCCCGAAGGCAGGAGAACGCAATTCTAAGCGAGAAAAGCGATTCCAACATGATACCCATCATATATATTTTAAAAATCAAATGTTCAATCGCTCAGCAAACCTTTTCGAGCCTTCGAATTTCTTTTATTTTTTGCGCCCTTCTACCCTATGCAAACATTTCTTTCTTTTTTTGACGGGAAAATTGTGCAAATATTTCAGCTGGCGAAGAAAGAATCAAATGCCCGAGTTATCAGAGTCAACTCGAAACGTGCATGCTTTCAAACTTTCGTTATCGCGATTCCCCTTGAAAATCATACGAAGCAAAGTGATAGCAAGATGGCGAGCATTTTTATAAACCAAGATATCGACTTTGGTGTATTTTTTATTCATGCAAATTGCAAGAGCCTCCAAAAAAAAAAAGATTTTTTTTCAATTTTATAAATACATTTTTTTTGGGTGGAAAATTTGATAAGTACAATAAAAAGGAGCATTTAACCGCACGATTGCGATTTCTCCAAGGTGCAAAATTCCTCGAGCATATGAAAAGCACCAATCCCCATGAACATCGCGATGAGGGGGGATAAGATGATTATCATCGGGTCGTATTTATTGCCTTGCTTCTTCCATACTTCGTCGCCTTTTTCCTATTTCTTAATTATTTCTACACACCTCGATTTTTATTTTTTTTTAACTTTTTCCCCGCTTTTTTGCTTGAATTAAAAGGAAAGGCTGAAAAAGAGAGCGCACCCAGGCCGTTGCTTGGCCTGGAGGTTTCATCTACCAGAGAGTCCTCCCAGTCCCTTCCCCATTTTAAAAAATTTTTAATTCCAATTTATTCCACTTTTTTTTTTTTTTTAAGTGAGATATTTTATTATTGGCTTTTTTTTTCGCAATAAAATGTTTAAAAAAAGGGGAGCGGTACGGCCGTGGGCCCCACCGGGCACGTGATGGAGCTTGGAGAGGGTGTCAGCGGCCCCATGTGAGCGAGCGGCTCCTCTCAGCGTTGGGAAGCCAGAACCGCCGGTGGTCAATGCCACGTGGCGAGGACACGTGGCTCCCCCCGCCCCCTCATATTTCGGCGGTGCTGACGTCAGGATAAATCCCCCCCCCTCATATGGGGCCCGTGTTCATTCGATTTTTTTTTCCAGCGCGCGAGACCACGTGCCGGGGTCACGTGCATCCCACGGGCACCGGACCAGTCGCGTGTCCTCCGGTGGCCGGTCACGTGGGAGGGGACGTCCGGCTTAAGTGCTTTTTCATTTCCGGAGCTCCGTGGAGGCTTTGGTTTCAGATCACTAACGTTAATGTCCGGTAGCATAGTGATTTTTTTTTTTTTGGTACAATCAGATCGTGCTCCATTAGCTCTTTCTGACAGTATCTAATGTGATCAGATCGGACGATCGAATCACTAAAGTGTCACGACTTTAAATTTAAACCGTCCGATATGGAAAGCATCGGAAAAACTACACTTGTCACGGACGAAATGATGATATCGCCAAAAATCTAGTCTTGAGCTTCTCGAATGTTTCCAGAATCACTTAAACCGGTGTTTTTTTTTTCGAGTGAGATATCGTAACTTCACACTTGATCCTTTTGTTCAGCTCATTCCATTGGAATCCATGATCCCAAAGTTTCTTTAGAAATTTGGGCTATACTGTTGGGAAATTTGAGTCACGATCTTTCTATACGTGCAAATATCAAGTCGATCGGATGTCGAATGAGAGAGAAACAGGCGGCTAATATATACAATGTAGCTCGACTCGCACATTCAAGACATGTTCCAAATTCACAGACGAGTGCGCGTTCCTCTTTCTTTTTCAATAAATAAACATTAATAAAATGGTTAATACCCTGAAAAACCCTAAACTGGTACATTTGTGACAAATTTATCCAAAACTATTTTTTTGACCATAAAAAACCCAAAACCGGTACACCTGTGACAAATTTACCCCGATTGACCATAAAAACCCTAAAGTGGTACATTTATGACAATTTTACCCCAAACTAATTTATTCGACCACAAAAAACCAAAAACCGGTAAATTTGTGACAATTATACCCTCCGGTAAATTGGATTAATACAAAAAAAAATCACAAAAATTGTAAACTGTGATAAATGGAGTGTAAAATCCAAAATCGGTATATCAATCAACTGTCACGTGTCATTTAACTTAATTAAAATTTAACGGAGACTAACATAGGGTAAATTTGTCATAAGTGTACCAGTTTGGGGTAAATTTGTCAAAAGTGTACTAGTTTGGGGTTTTTGGTGGTAAAAAAAATAATTTGGGGTAAATTTGTCACAAGTGTACCAGTTTGGAGTTTTTCAGGTATTAACCCTTAATAAAATCACCACTTCTTTTTGAAAAGAAGAGGTGGGACTATAGCAAACGACCTTGGCAAAAAGAGGTCGGGGTAGGGGCGAGGCCCGATGCGTTGGCGACAAGCTTCCGTCCCCAAAAAGCCCATTTGCCAATTGGCAAAATCTTTCTTCTCCAACCGAAGCAAAGCGAGTAGTTGACCTTGTACGCGAGTAGCAACAACGCTGCCTTCTTCCACAAAAAAGATGTCTGGAAAAATCCCCCTCATTCCCGAAGTGAAACTTTCAAGTTTTTCAATGGGAGATCATCATCATCTGCTTCGAAGCTAAACCAGCCATTTTCTTCACTTTGCTTCTCCAAGAATCCCTCCCTCTTTGAGTAAAGTCGGATCGCGAAAAGAGGGATTCACTGTCAATCCATCGGTTAAGAGGAAAAAATACGTCGGCTCCAATGTACGGTTCGGTTCTCCGAATGGGCCTGTCCACTTATGCCAAGGCTTATGTCGGCCCAACAAGTTTGGGCCGTTGGATCGAGTGGATTGGACTTACGGACACCGAGCTCGTGCGATAATAATTTTGTCTCGTCCACATTTTCATGATCCATTTTTCTAGGGCTTTTCTCCTTTTCTTTTTCCTTTTTTCTTTTCGTTATGATTAAATAATTGACACGGGCTTGATATTTTAAGGGTTAATATCATAGAGAATCCCAAATTAATATATATGTGACAAATAATTATTTAATCACGAAAAATTCAAAACCGACAAATTTATTCCAAATTAATTTTTGAATATAAAAATGTAAAATTTGCACATCCTTGACAAATTTATTATTCGTTAATTTATATTAAATTTTGCTATCAAATTATCAAATTGGATGACAAGTGACAATTAATGAATGTGCCAATTTGGGTTTTTACCCTTTACTTGTCACGTATGTACCGGTTTTGTGATTTTTTGTAGTATTGATTCAATTTAATAGAAGAAATATTTGTCACAAATAAATTATTTTAAAGTTTTTGGCGAAACAAATGTATCAATGTAGGGTTTTATGGTAAAAAAATTAGCTTTTTAATAAATTTATCATAAGTGTACCTACTTAAAATTTTTCATGATATTAACTCTTATTTTAAAAATAATTAAATGCTGAAGACTGGATAAATGGAGACCTAGATATTTTCACACGAATGAAAAGCATAAGTTACGTAATTGCAAGAAGAATGTCCTGAATTTTTCCATTGCTCTTGTTAGAACATCTTGCATCAAAAAACAACATCCTTTCGCGATGAGAGGAAAAGATAACCTAACCTCGGCTTTTATGGTGGAACTAAGCATCAACAGAGTCACAAAGCATATATATACATCATGAATTTCACATGGTCGAGTAACTCAAAATATATTAGTTACTTAATCATAAACAAATTGGTAAATCATACAAAATGGCTATTAATTTCATATAATAGTTAGTAAATCCAAGAATATAAATAACAATTAGGGAATTTTTTTGCCAAAGAAACGAGGAATTGGTAATTTAAGATAATCAAATAATTATTGGTTATTAACTTAAATAACAATTGATAAATTTAAACATTATGATATCTTCCCCAAACATGAAAAATAAAAAACAGAGAACTGTTGAAGAGCTGTTCATGGTCGGCCGGAGGAGAGAGAAGTCGCTGGCCTTTCTTCTTCTTCAACACGGGCCCTAGAGAGAGAAACAACCAGCATCGATCCAGTTCCGATCACGCGCCGCCGCATCGCTGGAAAATGGAGTGGCTGAGCGCGGCGGCGTCGGAGCCGTACTACCTCTTCCACCTCCTCGCCTTCTTCTCCTACCTCCCGATCCGCTGCTCCGCCGCGCTCGTCCTCTCTCCCGCCGCCGCCCACCTCCTCCTCCGCCGAGTATCTCTCTCGATCTCTGGTCCTCTCGCGTTATTGGCGATAGCCTTCGCCGTCGCCGTCGCGTTTTTTTGGACGCTCGGTAGCGACCCGTGCTTGCTTGCTTGCTCTGACGCGTTGAGGTTTTCGATGATGTGCAGGAAATTCAGGCGGTCCTGGCGTTTCTGGTATTGGCTGCTGTCAAGGTAATTCCTCTTGTTTGCCCTTAATGATTGCTTGCCTAGCGGGTGCGTTGACTGCTGACTCTCTAGTGGAAACCGCGAGGAAGTGCGGTGTGGGTCGGGGGTGAGTGAAGTTATCTGGGAGAAACTTGAGTGGCATTTGCCTGTTGGTGGGATGAGAACCTCGGGGAGATAGTAATTAGTGCCTGTTGCTGGAGCGCGCGAGTCCGTTCGCCGCCTGATTCTGCAAGCATTTGGATTGAAGATGCTTCAACATGGCATTAGAGCTGGAGCATACTTCATTCAATTCAATTATGTATTCTGCATGTTGTAAATATCCTTCTTTAATCCAGTTCCTGTCTGTCTTACGGCCATATGAGCCCTGCATAACTTCTTTAATGTGGTATAAGTAGGATTGTTTTTGAAACATGTTGCTTCATCCACATAATAGCTCAAACCACCTTTAGGGTTCAATGCATCATCGAGAAAAGGCAAGTTGTTGCATTCGCCATGGGCATCTCTACTAGGTTCTGGTTACGGGTTACTTCTGACTTTCAAGATATTGGTAAAATGAGTCGGGTTGTTTTTGAAGGCCTAATCGAGGAGCCTTTGGACTTTTGCTGTTATGATCTAGTGTTTAATCCTCCAAAGATTGCACACGTCTACTGGCTCTTTATTCTAGCTCTTTCTCTCTGGCATAGCTTGTGCGTGAAGAAACATGGGAGGCATTCATAGCTGATTCTTTGTTTTTCTCAAAGGTGATCATCTCTGACATTGCTTCTGATTCCTGATACTGCTGAGTGCGAGGTTCTTTAGTTTTATCATTTATACAAGGTTGTTATAGCATGTAAGTTTCCATAAATCTCTCTCTTTTTTTTTTTTTTTGGCCATACTTTTACATTAATCTTGAAGATTGCAATAGTTAAACCACACCCGAAAAATTCTTTTATGATACCAAGTGAACAATTTCGAGCTTGAGGCCCAAAACAAAAAAGTTGGATTTTAGTGAGCTTTCATCGTCAGCTTTCATGTGACAATCCATTTAGGTTCATTGTCTTCATTATCATTTCTCCTAATTAATCTTTTTTCTGGAATTTGTGTAACTTTTTCAGGTTTTTCTTATCGTTGTAACATTAGTGATTGATTACCACCTGGCTCTCTGGTACATTCTGATATTCCTGGGTAAGCCGTACATTGTTGTTACCTGTGCATTTTGTTTCTGGGATCCTTGTATGATATAGGGATCTATCTTTGCAACCCAAGCATTGAAAATTCCTCTAATTTCTCCGGTGCAGTATTTTGCATAAAATTATCATGCATTGAAATACTGCTGTGAGGATTTATCTCCTTTAATGTTGTCGTTATGTGGTTTTTTTTTTTTGCAGTGATATATACATTAACCCAGCAACCTGTGTCTCAATTCTTAGGTATGGGAATGTTTTGTTCCTTACCCAGAAATATTTGATTTTCCTCCGCTAGAGTTTCCTCTCAGTTCTCTGTACTGCAATAAAAGGTGGCTACTTGTCGATGTGGACCACACTACAAATATATATTTGACTTGCCTCTATTATTATTTTGCTGATTCCTTCTTTACCACTCGGTTGTTCTGTAGGTTCAGCAAGCAAATTAACTCCACTGCAATTAGAAACAGTACTGAACGATGGGAGCACATCAAGATTCTGGCTGGTTTGTTCCAAAAAATTGTCAATATTTGCTTTTTAAGAATTTCCTCTTTTCTCAGATTCCTTGGATGCTCAAGAGCAGACTGCATTTTTGCTGAATGATTCTCATTGGATGTGACATTGAATGTCTTGCATTTCATGATGTAAATCGGCTTGAATCAGCCCATTTTGTGAAGTAGCATTGAGTAATGGACTTTGATTTTTAAGAAGTAATTTGTTGATTGTAGGCTCATTTATATTCTTTTGAACCTTTGCAAATATTTTTGGTAATTGCGCTTAACTTATGATAATGGAAGAGCGGAAATATTGGTGGCAGGTAGAGTTTCGCTCTTCATCTTCCACTTCCTGCATTCGAGCAAGTCGATGCTTTGCTGAGCTCTCAATAACGTAAGTTTCTTATCTGATGCTAGACCTGCCATGTTTCAATTGTGAGCTTTATTATTAGCCTTTTGCATTTCATATTATTATCCGATTTTCATGATTGACATTCTTACAATGTTGCTATTTGGATTTCCACGACAGATACTCGAACAAAAATTTGTCCTTTGCGATAGTGGATCTCGGGCTTTTTCCTATTGTCGCAGAAAAATTTGGAATATCTCTTGGTACTTTTATTTTCAGTTTAATATTCTATTTTTCTTGCATAGGTAGGCATTTGATACTTTTTTTTAACTTATGTGAGTAAACTTTGTTCTCGTAGGGAACATGGCCCAGCTTCCCACATACATATTATTTGAAAATGCAACAGAAATAGCACGCTTTCCAGATATTGATCTTGGAGCCAAAATTTCCTATCCTCCCATTACTAAGGTACATTTTGTATTAGTTATCTCCTAGTATTTCGGTTGTTTACATCATCTTTCCTCTCCAAGAATTTGCAACTGTTTATTTCTGTGACGATCATAATTTCCATAATGATACTCTGCATTTAATGTTATTTAGCTTCCAGAAACCGTTAGATTAACCTCTGGGGCAGCAACATCCCCAGAAATTGTCCATAATGTTAAATAGTAACTTTCATATGACAGGTACAAAGTTTCTATAGCTTATCAGTTCAGAAGAAAAATGTTCATTGTTGTCATCTGTCGACTTCTTTATGCTATGTTGAAGAGCGCAATACTTCTCTGTTCTATGTTGGTCAAGGCCCTAATATTGCATAATATGTTTCTTTCTTTTTGGTCTGTTGATCAAGGCTTTGGCATACATTAGATGCAAGCATAACTGACCTGTTTAACACTCTGCCTACTACCTCAGTATAATTAGAAGATGGTGCATAATTCAATTTCTTTAGTCATACTTGCCCCCGTTTCATTCTATTTAGTACTTGAAGTTAGCAATGCCATATCTTGGCTGATTAATGACATGTTTGAACTGTTGCATATTCTTCAGGAGTAATTTCAATATCTGCATTCATCTTTCACTTTGCCTAAATAAAATGGGTCAGATGCTTGTATAGAAATTTATGTCATGCTCAGACTGCTCAGTATGACCTGTGTATGCTCTTCATGATGATGATTGGTGTATTTTTCTTGCTTTATTTATCTTTTAGGTCATTTGTTGCTCGTCTGTTTTATAACACAGTCGTACCATTGCTCAAATCATTTTCATCTTTTTTTGTCCTAAATTTTCTTTGCTGCAGGGACTTCTTTCCCGGCATTTTGAGCTTGATCGTCTCCTTCTTGAATATGTGAATGGCAAATAGGTAATTGGAAGTGAATGATCTTTCTTCTAAATTATAACTCTCTCTCTCTCTCTCTCTCTCTCCTAGTGACGCTATAATTAACGCGAAAATGCAATTATGTAGTCAAGATCCTAAAGGATAGCAAGCTCACAAAAGTTGTGTATAATGTGTCATTAAGATTACTGGAGACCGGGCATCAGCAAATTTTCGCTTCAATATCATCTTTATCTGCAGCTACTACATCCACTTCACCGCAGGCAGCCCTGGTATTGCCTCAAATTTGGTTATTGTAACTGGAGTTGGTCATCATGTGAACCTTTGCTTGCAAAAGGGTAATCAAAGGCAGCCATCCTTTGGCAAGTATTTTGGATGAGCATGTGGGCTAAATTAGCCATTGCCAATGGTGAAAAGCATCTATATTGCGTGCCCTTTGTTGCTCAGCATAGGCACAAATAGTACACCTAAGAAATTCTGCCTGTTGGTCTTCACAAAAATTATTGAATGAATAAGTTAGATGATGACGCATTGTTGCTCTTTAGGATACAATCATAATCGTTGTTTATTCTTTTTTTACATGAAAGAGCAAAAGGTGATTTCTAGGTCGAAGAAGATGTAAACCGGCCTCTTTGGAGGTAGTCGTGAACTTAGGTTTGAGTATAAGATGGACACTGGGCCTTCTTATTACTTGTGCTGTCACTATATCTATGAACCCTTTATTCTTAATGCGAAGTTATTACCAGACTGATGAGTATGATGTGATTTCCTTATTAAATGAAATATTCATCTATCAACCAGGAAACAGCAAAATTATGGGCATGTTTGGTGCTATGTTTTTGTCACCTTTCTGGTTGGTAAATGTACTGTTTCCCACCAGTATGTGGGCCTCTAGCATGTGGTCAAATTGGGATTCACTTTGATTCTTGTTAGGCTCTGAGGTCCTACATGCATCAATGCTGTCTCATAGTCCTTACTTATTTTCAGGTGTTGCGCATTTGAGTAGGCTGTGCACTGTTTGAATGGCATCCAGGCTTAATGATCCATCCCTTTCATTCACTGCATAGGTCCGGAGATCCATCCCTTTCATTCACCGCATAGGTCCGGAGATCCATCCCTTTCATTCACCGCATAGGTCCGGAGACATTGGAAGGCAAAAAGAATTGCTGCCGTTAATTTCTAAGCATGCTGTTTTGCACTACCAATTGCCGGTAGGTCTTGGACAGTCTCGAACCTGGGAAGAAAGTGGTGGCGCAAAAAGAAGTAAAAACCTGGTTAGAAAGTGACGGCATGAACTGTTACTTTACCAAAATTTTGCCACATGAATAGGGATAAACCTGGCAGATATGTGAGATGACGACATCTAAAAATCGATAGCAAATGTTTCTTCTTTTGCCCCCTCTTGCTCTTCTTCTTCTTCTAGATATTTTTTTTTTAATGCTCTGGATGTTTCTGCATTTCGGCGGATATGTCAAGTAAAGTCTGAATGCCATGTTTTATCTTAGCACACCGAGCACGAGGGGATACTACTGTGTCCGGTTAAATCGAGAGCCCTATTTGGTTTTACATTCCTCTTCTTGTTGGGACAATGTTCTTACGATGTTCTTAGGCTTCTGATAGATAGTTTGCTTCAGTTGCCACTGCACAGCAACTTGATCATTGGAGCCTTAGATGCTCTCTCCTCTTCTGTAACTGCTAGAAAACAATTAGAAAGTTATGCATGTAATTGTGTCTTCCCTATTGCGTGTTAGTCCGAGACCCTTTTGAGTTCAACATGGTGGCCGTTCCTTCTCGCGCACGATATGCTCTCGATATCTGCACAGAGAACCACACCGCGATCACGGGTTGACTACGCAAAGCCGAGCTAGTCGCGGCTCTACCGATTGGTCGACTCAACAGTCTCGCTGGTCTTGCCGTTTCGCATGGATATTGGATTATGTTTTTGAGAATTTGGTAAGAAGAAAGAGATCAAGTCTTGAGCTGGGAGTAACGTACGGGGCTGCGATTATGCGGTGCGATCTCCGGCTGGATACATGGATCGTCATTTTCCTGATTTTAATGTGGTCCTGCCTTTCGTATCATCATGAAAACACGAATGGCCCGAAATCAGGTCTAAATTCCACATGCCTCATTGAGCATCTCTCTCTCTCTCAAGGCGATCTCAAGCATTACTGTTTTTCACTCGACTATTGTAAAGTTCCTAAAACCTATTGTGATAATGTACTCTAATCCTAGAATTTCCATTTCTTATATAAATTCTAAAACTCATGATTTTGACATGCCTATGTCGCAATTACATACTTCCTTGACCATTTCAAGACAGATCGATCTTTCTCCTTCCTTCTCTTCGATAAGAATAGGGATTTGAAATGATACGAATTCCTCTTCATTCTATTGTGCTTAGCGAAGGAATTGCGTAACCTTCACCTACTTTTTTTCTTCCTACTTTAGGGGGCGATTGATAGATGAAGAGCCCCGCCAAACTAGGGAAAGTCGAGAACCAATTTGACATGGTTGTTGTGTACTAAGGGAATGTGTGATCCTCAAAGTACTCAATGATGTCGGTGTACTAGGGGGTCCTTCCATCAATTCCATCCATTTTCCATCCGCTAAAACCCAATAAATCCAATGCGGATCAAAGTGGACGACCACGACAATCTACCCAATAAATCCAATGCGGATCAAAGTGGACGACCACGACAATCTTTAGAGTTAAGATACATGAAAGCAAAGTTTTACAACTCAAATGCATGGTGACAAATTGTACAGCCTCTACCGTAATTGTCCTGCACTCTTTTTCAAAAATGAGCAATGTTGGTGCTTCTGAGGCACTTGTTGAATACTTTTTATTATGAGTTGTTTTTTACTTGACTATTATAGAAATCCTAAAACCTACCATGATAATGCACGTAAATCCTAGAATTTTTCCATTTCTTATATAAATTCTAAGACTCATCACTTCAACGCAGTTCAATGGCAATTGCTATAATATATACTTCCTTGACCACTTCAAGATAGATTGATCTTTCTCGTTCCTTCCCTTTGATAAGAATAGGGATTTGAAATGATACAAATTTCTCTTCATTTTGTCGTGCTTAGCGAAGGAACCGCGTAACCCTTCTCTTACTTTTTCTTTCTTACTTTGGGCATAAGCAATTGATAGATGAAGACCCTTGCCAAACCAATGAAAGTCGAGAACAATTCAGCATAGCTGTTGTGTACTCAAGGAATGTGCGATCCTCGAAGTACTTAACGATGTCCATGTATGGGGGTGTCCTTCCATCGATTTTCCATCCCCTAAAACCCAATAAATCCAATCGAAGGATTGAAGTGGCCGACCACGACAATCTTCAGAGTCAAAATGTTTTACGACTCAAATGCATTGTCACAGATCGTACTGCTTCTACCATAATTGTCCCGCACTCTTTTGAGCGTCCCTAAATCAAGCAATGTTGCCCTAACGCGCATTCAATACGCGCTTCCATAGCACTCGTTGAATATTTTTCGATTGCAAAACGTTTTGATTTATCGAAACGTCAATCATACATGACACGAACGAAAGAGACATGTAACTTAAGCTGGCTCTCACTGGTGGCTTCACTATCTTGGACCCCAACGAAGACCCCGGTCGATGTGGGTGCGACGAGGGTGGCACGAAACTCAGGTTGACCGCCAGGGGCTTTGCTTCCATACGCAGCGTCAAACTTCCCAATGGAAAAGGCTAGCTTCTAGTGCAATTCACGGCCCCACCACCACCACCACCACCTCCTCCACCACCCCCTCCACCTCCCCAAAAAGTACCATTAGCGTAAACTAAGGGGCTTAACCCAAAAGCCAAATCCATCGCGATCCGCCGAGGAGAAAATCCTCCCAATCACACTACCGACATCCCGGTCGTCCAATAGTTCCCGCGAGCTTAACGAGCAAGACGGCCCCGAACCGTCCTGCCTTGCTTACGGTTCTCGACATGCTGACGGGATATCAATTCCTTCGGATTAGATTGATTTGGCCACGTCAAGGACGACGCGGGGCCGGCTCCACGCGGATCATGCTCTCTAGGCGGGCGGGGTCCGAGGGCTCGCCTCCCGAGAAGGCCCCTCCACCCCCCCGCCGCCGAATATTCTCGCTCCTCTTTCCTTTGTCACCGGGTGCAAACTGGGAAAAGATTTTTCAAAGCAGTGGGAAAAAGGGGAATGAAGGTGACGGCGACAGTAGCTCTTATCATATCATTGCCAGTATCAGGATCGGCACGGGTCAGGTCAGTCGGGTCGGGGCCCATTCCGGGGCCCCACGACCTCTGTTTCTACGCCGCTCGGTGGGCCCGGCGTCCGGCTGTCGGCCCACGCGCAGCCCACGCACTGCACATTCCCCACTTCCTTCCTTTTTCCTTTTTTTTCTTTTTTTAATTTAATTTTTCTTTTCCTTTTCTTCCAATTTGTTTGCACGCTCCCCCACCATTAACTTGTGCTTGGCGTTGGCGTGCCTTTCGTTTAAAGTATTGTCGCGCTGGGGCACCCTCCTTTTCTCTTTTCACTATTTAGCGCGAGATACCGAAAGATGCCCCGTTAATTTTCGGCGAAAAAGGACCAAAAAAAAGGGTTACTAAGGATTCGAAATTGCCCATGGGTACATTTCCGGGCGACTGGTACGATGTACGAGTTTTTGAGACTAGACAAACAGTCCCTTTGAATGGCCGAGAGGAAAGGGTAGGGTCGTGATATGACGTCCCGTTCATACGGTCATCGGTCTATGCCGCAGGAACACCAGTAGTGTGATGGATCGTTAGTGGATCGAATAGTGAGTTTCATGGGTTCCGGGCATTGCACGGTTTAGAGACCCGCCCTCAATGTATGACCCAAACTTCCATTTTTTTTTTTTTCAAACGAATTGAATTATTATCTCTGCACAGCGATTTTTTTTTGTGGTCAAGTTTTTGATTTTTAGAGGCACCGTCAAAATGGTGCGTTGGTAAACAACCACGGAACGAGACTAGAATCAACGATTAGACCTACCTTTGAAATGTGTTTTTTTTTCCTTTTATATTATAAAAATCAATTATCAAAGCAATTCATGAATAATTCTTTCTTAAATTCCAACGGGACGACGAGCCTATATGATCTCCAAAACGCAGCTGCGCGTGGGGTGGCGGAGGAGAATCTCGTGCTCCTTTTGAGGAGATTTACGAGGCAAAGGAAAAAAATATATTATATATTTCCAAAAAAATTAGGGGAAAATAAAATAAATAAATCCAAGAGGAAAATATAATAATGGGGAAAAATTAGATAAAAATACGGTGCACAGCGCCTGACGACTGTAAAGCTAAAAGCCGCGGGGGTCCTCACGCGTGCCGCGGCGGCGGGGCCCGCACGTGTGGGCCCCCGAGATCCACCCACCAACGACACACCAAGATATGTCCCGCTGGCGTCAAGAACACTTTACCAAACACCGCCCGACACGTGTCGGCCCCTGGCTCGCTGGGAGACCGCGAAAAAGGTTCAATGTCGATTTTTTCTATGTTATCCCCTGTCCGCTCCACTAACCCCCAAAAACAATATAATAAATAAAATGGGGAAGACATGTAAAAATTAAATTAAAATTAAAAAAATAAAGAATTAGAGAGCACTAATTTCTAAGTTTACTGGCGGGAGTGGCGGGGCATGTTGCCACTTTTACCGGCCAATCCTATTTCGTCACACCCGTTGACACCAGCAATTGCAATTATTTTCTTTTCTGTCCAATCTTTTTTTTTTTTTTTGGCCGGGGAAAAGGCAAAAATGAAGGGGGTGGAAAATAATTATAATATAAAAGTAAAAGGGAGAGGACATTGCGAAAAAGGGCCTTTTGTCTTTTGAGTTGAGCCATTGATGTTGCTTTGTCACCTCATCTTCCCAGCCTTAGGATTGATTAGGGCTTAGGGCAAATCCACTTTGACAAGCACTTCCCCAATTATTAATGTAAAAAAAAAAAAATTATGAAGGAAGAAACGCTCCTCGTTGGAACGGCTTTCGGACCGATTTCACTGAGTGGGGTTAAGAGCGACCCGATGATTTGATTGGGTTTGTGTTTTTATTATTAATTGTTGTCCTTTTAATATAAAATTATGGTGAGAAGTTTAGTACTTGTGTGTGAAAAACGTAAGGTGAAAAAGGGATTGTACTAATCTTCATCTGGACGCCACAATATGGAGGATCGAACCCCACTTCAATTTGTCTGCCATTGTCGTCTCTCTTTTCCGCCCCTAAAATTGTCAAACTCCCCTAAAAAAAAATTAATAAAAAATTGAAATGATATGAAATAAAAATATATATATTTTTGTCAAGAGTGCTCCTTCAAATAATTTTCAACGCTGGGTACTATTGAGGGAGGGAGAAAAACACCAGGAAAGTTGTGGGTTTGAAATATTGACGCATCCTCGACGCGACTCGTCATTGACTCTTACTCGGTAAAAATGTGTTGACTTTTGGCTGGAGTCCTCCAATTTAGAACGAGTCTCAAAAGGCATGGGAGTTTTCATTTCCATTGCACAATCAAGTGTTAGAACTTTTCAAAGTAGAGCTAACTTCAATACTCTAATTCATGAAATTTCATCGGAAATGTCGCATCAACAACTGAAATAGTGAAACTTCAACGGTCCAACATGTTCGCCTGCTTAGCTTATCGCGTGAGCCAGAATCACTATGGGTGAGCACGTCAGACCACCAAAACAAGGAATCGCCTAGATCGAACCGGTTTATGGAGGGATTAGTCCGGTTCCCGATTCCATAAAAATGAAACCAATGAGTGTCGGTTTGATTCCTAGTTTTGAGGGGACACCTGACTGGGACCGAACCAGGACAGACATTTAAAAAAATATATATATATATATATATATATATATATATATATATACATTTTAATTTCTTAAAAATAGCAATAAAACTTAAAAATAGTAACAATTCTCGTATCTTTCTTAATTTTTTTTTTTTTTTTTTGCTAAGTGACCAACTCCATGGAATCGGACCGAATCTGTTGGTCCGATCTAGTTCTAGTTCCTAAGACCATCCACTCGATTCTTGGTCCAAAAAATTGGGAATCGGTCCTCCCAATTCGGTTTCCGGTTCCTAGGTGGAATCGGACCGGACCGGGAACCGACTACCCCGAGAAATTACTGTATTAGCAGTTCCTCTTATGGGAGCATACTATTGAAATACGTATCTATATACTTGTGGTTATGTCGATGTAGGAATAATCAAATGTTCGAACTGTCCCTTGCAATCATATCTTAGAAACTAGCAAATTAAATGCTAAGCAACCCCCTTCTCGTATCCCCCTTATTCAAAAGGAATTGATATGGAAATGGAATAGATAAATGAAGAGAGCGAATACGTTTAGGCAAATCCTCATCACCATTTTCTTGTTTGCCAAAGTTGCGTCCCTTCCAGCTTCGTGATATCGCGAATGCAGAATCACGTATAATTAGGTGATTCGAGGCACGCCTAAAAGATCGATATTCCCGCCTCTTTTCCTCCCTTGTCAGAACGAGAATTTAAATCCCTAAAAAAAAAAAAAAAAAAAAAAGAGCAAGAAATTCGTGAAAACAACGATATATATGTTGCCTCCCAAGCAAGGAAATATCTCTGTGCAAAGCATGAAAATCTAGGGTTTCGCCGCTTATAAAGCGAAGGGGGCATGTACAAGAAAAAGAGGGAATGATGGGCGTGAGAAGTCGAGACGCATGCAAATAGCCCCTCATTATTCTGTCCCTTTGACACATGCCTCATGCAAATTCCCCTCTTCGCCTCTCTCTCTCTCTTTCCTAGGCGCACACATGCCTCTTGATATTATATACTTCTGTCCCTCTCCCTGTAAACATCTCTCATGCTTTGCTTGTATCTTACGATATAATGAATCAGCTCGGTACCCGTGTTGTCGTCTTGTGAAAATGCCATTTCAGTGAAAGGGCTTACAAACTTTTCGGGGAAAAGAATTCGGCCGACAGTGGGTTTTCTAACGACACTGATTTCGAAATAATGTCTAAGACTGAACCGATATTCTTAAGTGATATGTAGTTGAACCAAGTTGAATAGATAAAAAAAAAAGGGGTTGAGAAACAACACCAGAGATCAGCAGATCATCGAGATGAACCGATCCATTCGGTTTTTACAACAGTCAATTTAACATGAGTCCATTAATGAAAGAAACATGCATAATTATATTAAGGAGGAGGGAGAAAGTGTGGTTTTAAAAAGTGAATTTATGAATCAAACCAACTATAGATACTTTTTGTTTTATTATTTTTATCTCTTCAAAAAAATTAATGGGTTTGGTTTATTTTTTTCAAAGAAATAGGAGCCAATAGATGAAAGTATGGTATTTGTCTAGAGCTTTGGATTTGTTCTTGGTCATGTTTAGCAAGATATTCGAATGAAAACATGAAAAAAAATAGTGATCGGTTTCATTGAAACGGACAGGAACCAAACTGGATCGGATCCAGTTCCTAGTCCTAGTACCAACCGGTCCAATCCCCACTTCCTAATTTTTGAAATCGTTCTTTCTGGTTCCATATTGAAACTGAACTGGATCTAGAACCGATCACCCTTATATATGGAAAAAAATAATGACCGGTTTCATTGAAACGGACAGGAACCAAACTAGATCGAATCCAGTTTTTGGTCCTAGAACCAACCGGTCCATCCCAATTCCTAATTTTTGGAATCGGTGCTCCTGGTTCCATCTTGAAACCGAATTGGATCTAGAACCGATCACCCTTATATGGACGAAAGAGCAGTGTATGCGCGCCCAATTCACATGTACCGTTGGATGGTATGGATTGAGCGATTATGTAATAATGACGTCAGGAGGGGAGAGGAGAGGAGAGAAGATGAAGAGAGAGAGCTGTGGAAAAACAAAACACAAGGCTCTTTCGAAGCAACGTAAACAACAACATCAACAACATCAACGGCGACAAAAGGAGAGAGAGAGAGAGAGAGAGAAGAAACAAAAACAAAAGCAAAAGTTGGGGAGTGAAGAGGGAAAAGAAAGATGATGTGAAAACAAACCAAACTCTCCTTTTCTTCCACCTCTCATTTTCTGTCTGGTATATGGGGGTCTCTCTCTCCCTCTCTCTCTACTCTCTCTCTCTACTTTCTCTCTCTACTTTCTCTTTCTTAGGGGGGGCGTCCCCAGGGTCTCCGATCCCAATATCATTCCCCCCCACTCTTTTGCTGCCATATACATACAAAAAACCGAAGCTTGAGAACAACCCATCTCTCTCTCTCTTCCTGCGAAAACTGTGTCACTTCTCGTGTGACGTAGCAACCTCCTCCTCCATGGCTCGAAAAGCTTCCACTTGAGGGACAGGGGAGAGTTGTCCGCGGCGAGAGCTCACTTGGGTTGCTTCTCGTTCTCTCGTTTCTCGCCTCCTTCTTCGAAGCAGCGGCCAGCACAGTCGCGCAACGTGGAGAAGATAAAAAGAAAGAGTGTGGTCCTGACGGGCTGGGGGGCGTCTCTCTAGAAAGACTCCGTTTTTTTATCTCTCGTTTAAAAATGAGACAGGGGTCTTTCTAGCTTCTGGGTCTTGAGGAGGAGGGCCATTTTCTTCTTGCCGATTCGATAGGTTGGCAGCCCGGTAAGGCCTCGGCACCACGGTTCTTGGTCAGTTGGAACTTGATCGAAACGGTGGAAAAAAAAATGAATCTTTTGATGGAAACATCATAGCATTCATGTGCCTGTAGAGCTGTGTTTCTCTCGGTCTTGGTTTGAGGATGTTTTGTTTTGGAATTTAAGATGCGGGCTTTTGCATGATCTTGAGATATCTTTTTTTTTTTTTTTTTGCTCCTCTTGGGTGAATATGAAGGGATGATGGCGGTGACTTCGTCCTGTAAGGACAAGATGGGGATCGACAACGGGAAGTATGTGCGGTACACGCCCGAGCAGGTCGAAGCTCTCGAGAGGCTGTATCACGAGTGCCCGAAGCCGAGTTCACTGCGGCGACAGCAGCTGATCAGAGAATGCCCGATTCTCTCCAATATCGAGCCGAAGCAGATCAAAGTTTGGTTTCAGAATCGAAGGTATGTCCTCTTAAATGTACTAGTCTCTTCGTGTCGAGCTTGGATTTATTTAGCCGGGTCCTCTTTTTATATGCAAATTTGTACAAGACATCGATGGGAGGTTATCAAGGAGTGAGTCTGGGCCAGGTGGGTTTTGGGTTCTTATTCTTGGTGCAATGAAAGGTGAAAAAACTAATGAGTCTTCTCAGTTTCAAATCTATGTTAGCTTATCTTGTTTAAAATATCCATAAGAAAATTCGGTTAAAGAGGTATCTAATGTATCTTATGGATTGAAAGCTCTCGCTGCCATCGGAGATGGCAGTCTACAGAAGAGATGTAGCTCCATAGGTGGCTGAGAAATTCATTTCTACCTTAAGATCTATAACTTTTTTTTTAGCTCTCTATTTTGCTGTTTTCTATGAGCCCTGAACGTTATGTCCTTTCATCTTGCAGGTGTAGAGAGAAGCAGAGAAAAGAAGCATCACGCCTTCAGGCAGTGAATAGGAAGCTGACTGCAATGAACAAACTTTTAATGGAGGAGAACGATAGGCTGCAAAAGCAAGTGTCACAGCTGGTGTATGAGAACAGTTATTTCCGCCAGCAGACACAAAACGTGAGGGAACTTTTCCACCTCTTGTTGTTCCTTTCTCTTATATTGCTTAGTGAATCAGATATGGCGAAACTGCAAGAAACTGAACTGTTTTCATTCTAATGATCTTTTGCGACAAACTAACTTTTCCCTATATTCAAGTCATTTCACGACGTATTTTTTGCTCCCATAAGTTAATAGCAACCAAGATAGATAGTGAAAAAAAAAAAAAAAAATATATATATATATATATTATGTCTCAGTGACGCATTACCTTATTTCTGTCTTGCAGGCAACCCTCGCCACCACTGACACGAGTTGTGAATCGGTGGTGACCAGTGGTCAGCACCATTTGACTCCCTCAGCATCCACCAAGGGATGCCAGCCCTGCAGGGTTAGTAGTGCAGCTTTTATCGAGTCTTTTCATGCTCTATATTTGTCATCTGGCTTGGCTTATGACATTGTGCTTGTGTCTTTTGCAGACTTTTGTCCATTGCAGAGGAAACTTTAACAGAGTTTCTTTCGAAGGCCACTGGAACTGCTGTGGAGTGGGTCCAATTGCCCGGGATGAAGGTAATGCTACAATGGTGTAAAATCACTCGGTTTAGGTTGTGAATTAGACATGAGGATGCTTGACCTGAATCTGCGAAGCAACAACATAATGACTGGCCTCATTAGACCTGCTTCATTAACTAGATTTTACTTACCCTCCACGCAGCCTGGTCCGGATTCCATTGGAATCATTGCTATTTCTCACGGATGCACTGGTGTGGCAGCACGTGCATGCGGCCTTGTGGGTCTAGAACCTTCAAGAGTGAGTCCTTCACAATCTTTGCATATGGAATATAAAAATTCTCCACTGAAGGGTCGTAGAATTTAACGCACCACCTTCTCCACAGGTTGCTGAAATCCTCAAAGATCGGCCGTCGTGGTATCGTGATTGCCGAGCTGTGGATGTCGCAAATGTGCTGTCTTCTGGAAACGGTGGGACTGTCGAATTGCTGTACATGCAGGTAGGTTTGAAATGTGACCTTTGGGCTGTTGTTCTGCTGAAGAATTGTTGTTAGAATTGCTTACTGAAATTGTTTTTTTCCTGATGTCTCTGATTAGCTCTATGCGCCTACCACTCTGGCACCGGCCCGTGACTTCTGGTTGCTGCGCTACACATCTGTAATGGAGGATGGGAGTCTTGTGGTATGCTCTTAAACAATTAATTAATAAAATAATAACTTTTGTTTTTCTAATGTCGTAATCAGGTAGTTCTTTTCTACATTTTTTTCTTGGTTGTTTGATGTCTTTTTTTCCATCTTTGCGTGCCTTAGATATGTGAAAGATCAATTAACAACACCCAGAATGGTCCTAGTATGCCTCCTGTGCAGCATTTTGTGAGAGGTGAAATGTTGCCTAGTGGTTATCTGATCCGGCCCTGTGAAGGGGGTGGGTCGATAATTCATATCGTTGATCACATGGATTTAGAGGTATGTAATAGTCACCTGCTTTCATTGGTGAAGGAGTCCATCTTTCATTGTGAACTTATAGTTGCTTAATTTCTGATAGCCATGGAGCGTGCCTGAAGTATTGCGCCCACTTTACGAGTCGTCAACTTTGCTCGCACAAAGGACAACGATGGCGGTAAGCTTTTCTTTTTCACTTTGATTTCGCCAATTTGAAAGAGAATCTGCAAGTTTTTAGTTCCTGCTCAAACGGCATTGATATCGATGTGAAACAACTCCTTTTGAACAAGAATTTTGAAAGATAAGATAGTTAAAGCAGCTAGTAAGGGCAAAAAATATCAAGGACGTTCTAACAACTTTCCTATATTTTGCCCAGGCTTTACGCAATCTGAGGCAGATTTCTCAAGAAGTTTCCCAGCCAAATGTCACTGGTTGGGGAAGAAGACCTGCGGCACTGCGTGCTTTAGGTCAGAGATTGAGCAAGTACGTGGGCATGCTCTCATTGCAAATTTCCTGTATGCAAATTTTTCCTTTATTTGGTCTGTGAATTCATGGGTCTAAAGTAAGCTATCTATTTGGACAGGGGTTTTAACGAAGCTGTCAATGGATTTATGGACGATGGTTGGTCTATGTTGGAAAGTGATGGCGTCGATGATGTTACTCTTCTCATTAACTCATCGCCGGCCAAGATGGCAGGCGTGAACATTTCTTATGCAAGTGGTTTTCCTTCGATGACTAGTGCGGTCTTGTGTGCAAAAGCATCCATGCTGCTGCAAGTAAGAACTGCTTAAGTTTCATATTCCACAATTTTAAAATTGATAAAGCATTTCACTCGGTCCTAACTCTGTCCTTCCTTTTGTCGATTCTTCAGAATGTGCCTCCAGCAATACTCTTACGGTTTTTGCGAGAGCATCGATCAGAGTGGGCAGACAGCAGTATTGACGCATACTCTGCTGCGGCAATCAAGGCCAGTCCATGCAACATGCCAGGGACACGAATTGGAGGGTTCGGGAGTCAGGTCATTCTTCCGCTCGCTCACACAATTGAGCATGAAGAGGCAAGTAAAAGTTACGTTTGTTTCCTGCCATCAGTGGCCACCGATACTTCTGTCTTCCAATAAGATTGCTAATATTCTGAGATCGATTGTCTTGACAGTTTATGGAAGTTGTTAAACTCGAAAACATGGGCCATTATCGAGACGACATGATCATGCCAAGTGACATCTTCCTCTTGCAAGTAAGTCTTGTCCTTCCTTTCCATATTGAACCCTCAGACCAACTCCTCTCTTTGACACATTATTGATGGTTTTTCTTCTGCTCTTTCCTGGTTGAATTTATTCTAGCTTTGCAATGGAGTGGATGAAAACGCTGTTGGCACTTGTGCTGAACTAATTTTCGCTCCAATCGACGCATCCTTTTCTGATGATGCACCCATTATTCCTTCGGGATTCCGCATCATTCCTCTTGATCCAGGAGCGGTAAGAGTTCATAATCTTGCCTTCTATTTTCTTTCCTTTTCTTGTTCTTTCAGTTGCACTTTAACATAAATTCGACAAATATACAGGATGCCTCCAGCCCAAACCGGACACTTGATCTTGCCTCAGCTCTTGATGTTGGGCCCGCAGGCAACAAAGCGGTCGGTGATAATTCTGGTCATAGTGGAAACACCAAATCTGTGATGACTATAGCCTTCCAATTCGCATTTGAATTACATCTTCAAGAGAATGTGGCGTCCATGGCTCGTCAATACCTCAGAAGTATTATAGCATCTGTTCAGAGAGTGGCATTAGCGCTCTCACCCACAAATTTGGGCTGTCATGCGAGTCTTCGCCCCCCACCTGGCTCTCCTGAAGCGCACACGCTCACCCGTTGGATCTGCCAAAGCTACAGGTGCATATGCTTTAATGTTCTTTAATATTAGTATTTGATATTGGTCTTGCTGGTATGGATTTTCATGTTTGCTTTTCATATGAGCCATCTACGTACCATGAGAACTGTAGAATTTGGCGAGTGAAAAGTTCCCACTTAGTACAAGGAAATGAGAATTTTTCTGTTTCATTTATCTTCAGATATCATGATTTTGGTCTACTTCGTAAAGTTGATCGCATATTTGAAACTGACCAAAGTGAAATGATTTCAGGTCCTTTCTTGGTGTGGCATTGCTCAAGAACGAGGCTGCTGATTCTTTGCTAAAAAATCTATGGCAACACTCAGATGCAATCCTATGCTGCTCTCTCAGGGTAATATTTTCCTGCCAACGCTTCGTCATTTCTAGTCAATATTTCTTTGTCCGCCTATTGATGGAATTTATTTCTGCATTCTCTTTTAAAAACAAAAATTAAGATTAATAAGTTTATTGAACCATTACGGAGTTTTCTTTTCTCCTTGTTCATAATTTATTTTTCCATAGCCTTTTCTCCTCTCATCTGAGTTACTATTCCTTCTTGTTTGCAGGCAGCGCCGGTTTTCACATTTGCTAACCAAGCAGGACTTGACATGTTGGAAACGACGTTGATTGCGCTGCAAGACATTACCCTGGAAAAGATTTTTGACGACAGTGGAAGAAAGACTCTCTGCTCAGAATTCCCCCAGATAATGCAGCAGGTAAGATCCCCAGGATTCTGAAGTGGCATGTTTGATACATGAATAAGCATTATTAGCAACTGAAACCCTAGGAATGATGGTACTTCTTTACCTGAGATACGGGCCATTGCACCGGCACTTTTGTCTCTTTCATTCACTTGACAGTTTGCTTCTTTTTATAGGGTTTCATGTGTCTCCAAGGTGGCATTTGCTTGTCAAGCATGGGGAGGCCGATTTCGTACGAAAGAGCGGTAGCTTGGAAGGTGTTGAATGAAGAAGAGACTGCTCACTGCATCTGCTTCATGTTTGTCAATTGGTCTTTTGTCTGAGACTAAGCTATGTCGATGATCTAAGTGAGAATCGCACTCTTCTTTTGTCCTCTTTTTAGGCGATAGTGAAATCACGAACACCGTTTAGTATTATGATGTTAGAAGCAACACTGGTTGAGAAATTTTTGTCCTCCTTTCTTATACCTTGTTCGAGTGCCCCTGTCTATGAATTATTATGCCTGTGGTTAATTATATTGTCTTCGTCGGGATCACGTCATGCCATTTCATCCTGCAATTTATCCCCTCCCTCACCGAATGTGAATGACGCCATTCATCTGATGAATGATAGAGATGATGATGTTTAAGTTCGCCCTCTTCGTGACGACACGAGTTATATATGCGAAGAGAGATTTGATGCCTTGTAGTAAACAGATGGTTAGCTGTTGCTTGATATTTTGCGTTAAACTTCGAAGATGCTTTCACTGATCGAGAGCGATTTTAGCGGTCGTGTTCTCTCTCCCCACCACAACCTCGATTATTGCCTATCATCTCCGCACAATGGCGGTCGTGGGTTGATGTCTAGTTATAGGTTCTTCCGGCGAAATTTATGGATCGCAACGAGATAATAAGAGACTAGACTTCTGTTGCGACTCGAGTACGCTTGAATCTCCTCATTTCCTTAGCCAAAAAACGAACACAGAACTGAGAGTTGTGATGCTTATGCTTGAATACGCTTGCGCCTCTGCAACTGAAGCAATCCCTTCAAGTATTTATAAACATTCGCGGATGTATAACATCCTAAAACACATTGTTCAAACATATTTGACTAACCATTGATCACAATCCTCGTCTCTCCTTATCGGACGCGTCTAACTTCTTCAATCGAAGATAAGGCTTGTATGTATGGACTGATGCGATATATAGACCCGTGCGAGGCCTCCTACTATCATTAATTCGCTGAGGTTTCAGGCTTATTGACGATGAGCCTGATCTGTGCGAGTATTCGGCCTGCTTCAACTGACCGTCGTTCTGTCGTAGTTGGTTTCTCTCGTGATCGCCGGAATGCAGCTCGAGCTCCTCGCGATGGCCGCTTTCTTCAGTCCGCCTTTTTCTCTAGGGCTGATGGACTTAGCCCTAGAACCGCCACCGCTGCTCGAGCTTTTCTTCAAGATGGCTCTCATGGCCTCCGCTTGGTAGAGCACCGGGTACGCCCGCCCGATCGGTTGAACCGCATGCAGGTGCTCATGTGCGCATTGAGCGCCTCCTCCCAATTCCTCCCGCCGTTCCTCTCCATCTCCACACGCACTGCCTCCGCGCAAAGCCCGCACACCATCTTCCCGGAGAACTTCTCCCGGACTCGCCTCGTGTACTCCGGCGTGCACTCCTCGGACATCCCGCAACACTCACACTTGGCATCCTCCAGCTCATAGATCGGTGGCAGCAGCCTTGCCTCGCCGTCGGCTTCACGGATGGCTTCCTTGCTAAGCTCAGAGGTGATGTCGGAGACGGATCTCTGAAGGGTCTCCATGGAAGGTCTCGAAGGATTGTCCCGGATGTTGTTGCCGGCTTTAGGGTACGATCCAACGGGGGTCCCTCCATTTGGCGCCATTGAAGTTGAACTTTTGAAGCAAGCTTTGTGATCAAGGTACAGCAAACGCAGCAAGCTGAGCTCAACGTGAGAAATGAAATAAGAAAAGGAAGGGAATGCATACGCCAATATATAGGCGGATTAATAACTTTTTCTCGAGGGGAAAACAGGAGAGTGAACTGAATATGGACGGTCGGCGAAGAGACTGGATTTGTCACGAAGATAACCTTGAAAATGTCTCTTTTGTGCGTGACTTTTTTTCTTGTTGGGGGGGCCGATGATCGTGTTCAATTACCTCATTCTCAAGTCACATGTACATGGAAGGGTTCCATTGGCTCTTTCGCTTGCTTAGTCCCTAAATGAATTCATGCAATTTCTTGTGGCCAGGCTTTACTTGGATTCTCATGTTATTAACCTGTAAGATCGACGAAGAATCAATGCACCTCCCTTTCGGCCGAGCTCTAGATTCCCTTTCTCGTCAGTTTTTCATCTCGTGCATCTAAATATTCGCTCGCGATTAGATGGCTCCGGCGATGGAACGACGAGGGTGGCTGTTCCGTGGTGTCCAGGGTAAACAAAGGCTCTAGTTTAACGTTCTTGGTTTGTCCGTTTCTGTACTCATGTGCATGAACTCAAGTCGATGCATGTAATAATATACTAGTCTTCCATAAATAACTACATCTAACCAAGTCTCAAGAATCGAGGTTTTGTCCCCTGTCCTGAGCATGGTCGACTTTGCGTCAACTTCAAGAACAAGAAGAAGAACATGGGCGGCTTCAGCCCTCGAATGTGAACATTATCCTCTGCCGCGTGCTCCATTTCTACAAGGTATCGCTCGTACAAAAAGCGCAGAAAGAAAGCCGAATAAGAAAAAGGTAATCATGGGTGTTCACGTTCACTTGACGTTCCCAGCTCTTCTCCAGCCACACATGCCTGGAAGAGGCGGTGTTCAAAGATTTAAATAATAAATTATATATTCATTTAATGGCTTAAATTTGTATAGTAGTTGGTAATGGTTCTATTAAATCTTACAAAACGAAGGGGACAACGCAGGCATTCCAGACGTGTCTCGTCCCTCCCTGAAACAAACGGAAGCTTGATGGACTCAGCAGAATGGCGCAGAGATTCGGAAGGCATTTCACGAGAAGCGCAGCAAGACATGTGATAGAGAGAGAGAGAGAGAGAGAGAGAGAGAGAGAGAGAGTATCCGAAAGAGGATGAAAGCTCGAGAGCTCTTTGAATGTTAAGAGCAATTAATTCGCAGGTGACTCGAGGGAAAAAGAAAAGGGGGGGCTGCGGTGCAAAAGGCGCTGAACTCGTTACCGAAAAGAGGCCTTGACGGGGCGAGATCTTTGCTTGATCGAAGAGGCAAAGAGCGCTTTTCGGGAACCTTTTTGGGCAGCAAAAGTGACCCTCCATTGCCTGACCAGCAGGCAACTCGCGAGCGAGACGAAGCCAAATTCAAGACAACCTTCTTTATGTGATCACGGTGACCTCTTGTTGATGTCTTAGCGCCTTTCGAGCGAATCCATATTTGCGAAAAAGGATTAATAACATTACATTTTAGAAGCGTGTAATATGAGAAAATAGCATGATGCGGATGCTATGCTCTGAGGGGGTGTGACTGCCGAGACTGTTTGGTACAGCTTCTTTGCAACAGTTACGACTGTAGAAAAATTACGCCGTGGATTTTATAAGGCGCTTATTAAATATCTCGTGACTGTGATACCTCCGGAGCTGCAAAGTGCTTTTAGAAAGATGCCGCCAGCAATTGTCCTCATCACCTACTAGATTCACATGGGGGGTTTTCTCCATTGTGAGACAGTTGAAATCATGAAAACAGGCCTCGCAAAAGTATATGATACATTACTCTTTAACTAGTCACTCAGTATATGGATGGACCTCACAAAAGTTTATAATACATTAGCCTTTTATTAATCATTCGTTCTATGTACAACTAAGAGATATAGGGGAGTTTTTTTTTTTTTTGTCGGTCTTACTAGACTCTTAATCTAACTCTCATTCTCAAACTTTTGCTCTACTTTCTTGCAAGGCGTAGGAGTCGAAGCCCACACCTGAAATTAAATCGTCTCTTCCCTAACCTCTCTCTTCCTGTATGGGAAGGGTGGCTATTGAGATAAACCTCATGTACACGATAAAAGGATAAACTTTTGCTTTGCTTCCTTATAAAAACGCGGGAGTCGAAACTCACACCTGGAACTAAATCATCTTCTCCCTAACCTCCCATTTCCTATATGGGAAGGGCGGCCATTGGGACAAATCCCATGTACACACTGCATAAATAAGGTCATGAATGCTCCGATGTAGAAAAGTAGCAAGTCGGAAGGACAAACTTTTGCTCTACTTTCTTGCAAGGCGTGAGAGTCGAACCTATACTTAAAACTAAACCGTCTTTTCCCTAACCTCTCCCTTGCTATATGGGAAAGGTGGTCATTGGGATAAACCCCATATACACGATGCACAGACAAGGTCATGAATGCTTCGATGCAGAAAAGGTAATAAGTTGGAAGGACAAACTTTTGTTCTACTTCTTTGTAAGGTGTGAGAGTCGAAACCCATATCTAAAACTAAGTCATCTATTCCCTAACCCCGCCCTTTTTATATGAGAGGGTGGCTATTGGGACAAATCCCATATACACGATGCACATATAACGTTATGAATGCTCCAATGCAGAAAAGCAGCAAAGTCCTTCTCTAGAATTAGAATGACCTAA
This sequence comes from Eucalyptus marginata, assembly GCA_014182565.1. Taxonomy (NCBI): domain Eukaryota; kingdom Viridiplantae; phylum Streptophyta; class Magnoliopsida; order Myrtales; family Myrtaceae; genus Eucalyptus; species Eucalyptus marginata. Next base: position 4,913,327 of record CM024587.1, read on the forward strand.
CAAATGTTGAGATACCCTTTAAATTACAACGAAAAGTGGTAAAAGAAAAGGGAGACAAATAGCTCGTCGGAGACGAAGTAAGATAATACGCAAACATGGTGATTCGAACAAAGCTCTTGAGCGAGAAAGACGAACATGAGAAATCTCACTCCGGTTTTAGGCTTTTGTCGTCTTTCGTAGCCGTGTTCGTGCGAGGTTCTTTGGCAGTCCATGAAAAATGGAAGTTGGTCATCCTCAATGCGGGCAACATTCTCTCGGCCCAGCCCGTGTTTACCGGACCTCCTCCCAGCAGGATAATTATATAGTAGAAATAATCTCATCATAACAGGTCACCCGCATTATCTATTAAAAAATGCCTTTGTTTACCGAAAAAAATAAAACGATTGTAAAAGTAATCTCTTATATCTTCTGAAATAATTAAATTAACGAAAAATATTTTCATCCTCAACAACAATTTATGTTTAAACAATTTGGTGGATGATAAAAATAATTATTTTTAGGGAAAGAATTTTTCAAATAAATAATTTTTTTGACAAAATAGACGGATCCAATTGCACATTTTTGCCAACTATTAAGGGGCTTAAGAAAGTAGCGAAAAAAATCAAGTCTCTGTTAAACAATTCGGATGGAATTCAACAGAATGGCTTTGTACCGATTCGTTAAGTTTTGGAATTTAATTGTACTTTTCAAACAAATTTAGGATTTCTTGCACATTTATGACTAGCTCTATATCTTTTTGTATACTTAACCCGAATGCTTGTGAATTGCTACAAATTGATCATTTAAGGCATGAAAAACGTGAGATATATCAATCATTTTTTTATTGTTTCATCGTTCGTCCAGGAGCGGATCGCAAGAGAATATCGAATGGAATATGCAGCGTCGATGTACCAAAAGCAAAGCCTTGC